>JAWQFJ010018996.1:15000-43376 GCA_034096865.1 Theodoxus fluviatilis
GAATACTTACGCCTCGTTTGAAAGGGAGTTCTAAATATTTCACCAACTTTGAACATCTGCAATATTTAGCAGATATCAAAATTGGAGAAACAAAAAAATGTTCGCATACATGAGTGCATGCATCATGATTTATATAGTAGTTTTACAGTGATAAAAATGTCAGTATTCCAACTACCACATATCACGTGTCTATTGTGAAACTTAGAAAATGTTATCCTTCCAAACAACATCACCATTGTATCGTTAAGAATGCGATACTGTTACTCTCAAAGCACTGGATAATCATACTACATTAGTTAAACGTTTCCTTAAAGAAGACAGTCCATTTCCCTCCGTGTCAGAAACTGCTCTTTTTGTTGGTCACATTATAAATGGATTGGACAGAATGATTGATTAAGACAGGACATTCACTGCTGGGTTTTTTTCCGGGGTCAATGTTTTAAAGGGCACACTGAGCCGAGCAATGGCCCGTTCGTACGGGATGGGATCGCTCGGGCAGCCACGGGGCTCGAATAAATGTGAGAGTGTGCGAATCCCAATTTATCGGACTATGGGACATTAACCAATTTAGTCATCGCCCGGTGTGCAGCAAAGAAAATACCCCCGCTAAATAGTTGCACCGCATGTAACATCGACAACTTCTAGAAGTGCTGCTGCAGTGTTATCAGTGGAGGCAACATCAGATAGCAACAGCACCAGCAGCAGAGCTATTAGCATCAACAACAGCAGCAACAGAGCTATTAGCATCAACAACAGCAGCAACAGACTAGAGCAGCAGTGATTACGATGAAGACGATAACGACGACGATGGTAGTGCCATTATAACTTTGGTGATGATAGTGATGAGAAAGACGACGATGACGACCACCATCAACACGAAGATATCAACAACAACAACAACTACAACAACAGCAACAACATATATATATATATATATATATATATATATATATATATATATATATATATATATATATATATATCTACCACAATAACAGGAATAAGACTAGTTTTGGCTTTGGATGTGGATTCAAACGAGTTGGCATTGAAAGCAGTTTTCGTATCAAACATGGCTTCAGATTAGCCATCACTTGTCATGTTGAAAAGCCTCTCATAAATTTCCTGTGAAATATCAGCTATGGAAATAAAACAGCCCAGGAAGAACAGACAGCATCCCCCTGTGGGTTGGGGGTAAGAATAGACCCCCTGTGGGTTGGGGGTAAGAATAGACCCCCTGTGGGTTGAGGGTAAGAATAGACCCCCTGTGGGTTGGGGGTAAGAATAGACCCCATGTGAGTTTGGGGTAAGAATAGACCCCCTGGGGGTTGGGGGTAAGAATAGATCCCCTGTGGGTTGGGGGTAAGAATAGACCCACCGCGTCTCCCTATGCGATTTGTAAGAGGCGAATGACTAGGGACATCGTGGCGACTTGCTCTTGTTACAGTCAACTCTGGTGAATGTCGCGATCAAATGCTTTAAATAGCCTACAAAGGCTGACAGACCGTAATACATCATCCATCCATGCATCCATCCTTCCATCCATCTATCCATCCATCCATCCATCCATCCATCCATCCATCCATCCATCCATCCATCCATCCATCCATCCATCCATCCATCCATCCATCCATCCATCCATCCATCCATCCATTCATCCATCCATTCATCCATCCATCTATCCACCCACCCACCCACCAATCCATCCATCAATACATGTATCCATTCATCCATCCATCCATCTATCTATCCATCTATCCACCCAATCCATCCACCTATCCATCAACCATCCATCCATCCACCCATGCATCCATCCATCCATCCATCCATCCATCCATCCACCCACCCACCCGTCCATCCATCCATCCATCCACCATCCATCCATGCATCTATTAATCCATCCATCCACCCACCCACCCACCCATCCATCCGTCCATCCATCAATCCATCCATCAATCCATGCAGCGGGGAACATCCGAGGTAAACACCGGCGAGGCTGGGCAGGAGGGGTGGTGGGGGAGATTCAGGACCAGGATGAGCGGCAGCAAACGTTCCCCCAGCCATGTCCTGGGGCCAGACCAGCCGCCCACAACCCCAGTGTCAATAGGAGCGGGCTGTTCATTAGGCCCAAAGAAGCGAGCAGGGCTGTAAGCCGATCATGGGAGCAGGATGAATGCCGGCGCGGCGCCATTACAGCGCCAATAACGACCAGGGATTCAGATGCGTGGTGGTCAGGCTCAATGAGCCTCCTCTATGTCGGCTGGGATTGGGTGGAGGTGTAGAGAGCGGACAGCATCGCCGCTCACTGGGAATTGGCTGCTGGGTTGTGATGGAGGCATGGATGGACCGTGCGGGAGGCCAGTGCAGCCTCCTCGCTCCGCGTCCGTTATTGCATGCCTTCGGTTTAGAGACACGCATGTCCTATTTCTACCCGACCCCTGTCTCCTCTATCTACGCCCCCATCTCATGCTTATCAATCAATCTAACCCCCCACATCCAGAACCCCCACCATTCAATGTAAACGGGCTGTTAGGTGGGAATGGCGACATGGACGGACAAAATTAATGGGACGCGATTTGAGTTCCGTGGCTTGGCTTCCATGACTGCAAATTTCTGGTTTAGAGACACTGTTACGGGGATCCACAAAAACGAAATAAAACAGGTCCCGGGTTAATAAAAAGTCTTTATATTTTCACATAAACATGCCGGTAACAGGGGTAGAAAAGAAAAATAAAAATAAAAAGAATGTTACATTGGTATATGGCTCAAGCACAACATCCTCAATAACCCAATCTTAGAAAATTACACCTACTCTACTCCCAACGGGAAAAATGAAAAAGCACAAGTAAAATGTCGGTCAGCCTTCGTATATAAAAACATAAAAGCACGTAGGTCAGCCCTCGACAAGTAAAACTATCGACCCGTGTAAAACTTTCGCACCAACCTTCCAACTCTGCCCGCTCTCTCTCTCTCTCTCTCTCTCTCTCTCTCTCTCTCTCTCTCTCTCTCTGCCCTTCTCTGCTGTGTGTGTGGAGCCGATCTCTTCTCTTCGTCTGCTTCTCTCTTCGGTGCTTCGCCCTCCTCTTCTCTCTCTTCTTCTTCTCTCTTCGGTGCTTCGCCCTTCTCTTCTCTCTTCTTCTCACCCAGCAGGCGGACCGACCTCTTCTTCTCTCCTCGCAGTAGGAAGACTTATCTCTCCTCGCTCCTCGCAGTAGGCAGACTTCTCTCTGTCTTCTTGCTATCTCTAATATAGCTATCTTCTCACAACCAACTCACGACCTACCTTTTCTCACTACTACTCAGATCTCAGAGCGAACACCGCTCAACACCTCGGGTCAGAACTCGACTTCCACTCACTCCAACCTTCCATTTCAATCCCCACACAGTCGACTGGGATACAGGACGTTTCGTACCCTGGTCGTTTCGTACCCTGGACGTTTCGTACCTCATTTAGTCGATTCGTACCTTTTCTCGAAGACGTTTCGTACCCGGGATTTTTAATACACTTTATGCCCATCATAATAGCTGAATAACTGAATTCGAATGCGTGGCTTATTGTTCTGCCTTTATTCTCAACATATGTACAGGGTGAGAGTGCAGAGAGTGTCACCGATCTGGGTGAGATCATTTATTTGCGGAACGACGTTTATTGGCGCTGCTGAAATGGTCGAAGTCGGAAACATTCGGAACGTCGTTTAGCTTAAGATTACACCCGAATCACGCGCACCGTTAAGGTGCATGGAGTACAGTACCGCCGAGCAAGACGTTTGTCACAAAACGCAGATACATTAACGCGGGCGGATCTTAGCATAACTCCCCGGGCGTGCGAAGTCAGTCAGGAGGAGTGGCGGTATTATCGGGTACGAAACGACTTGTGGTACAAAAGGTACGAAACCACTACCAAGGTACGAAACGACTAGGTACGAATCGACTTGGGTACGAAACGACCCGCAACCGTCGACTGTCGGACTACCAACCAGCAAAAACCAAGTCTCTCTCAGGTGAGATACTTCCGAAAACCCACTTCCCCATTACAGACACACTTGTCCCACTTACCCTGACCACATACCCCCGCCCTCCACACACCCCCTCCTCCGTCATATTCCCTCCTCTTCCCCCTGCATACTCCCACCCCGTGCACTTTCACCCCTAAAGATCGTCGCACACGATGCAAGAGAAACCGATTTTAAATCATGAAATACACATTTCCTTGTGTGCGAGCAGATATTTCAGTGGCCGTTTTAGTCACTAGAAATGATTTCATGGTTTAGGACCGGTTCTGTTTTCCCAGTTTTTCAAGTTTAATACTACTGCCATTAGATCCTTGCCTTCAATTGGGGCTTTTACTCTCACACGAGTTAAATATATTTGCCATTTTTTCTTCGGTTCACTTGCAAAAAGCTCATTTGTGGAATTACTGGCACACATAAAAAGAAACCATCTCAAACACACACACACACACACAAACACACACACACACACACATACACACACACACTCACACACACACACACACACACACACACACACACACACACACACACACACACACACACACACATTTTAATCTTTCAAAACTATAAGCAGAGCACATCAATACTTCATTTAAATAGCAGACCAGTTCAAATCAATATGTACGCCCGCTGCCCAAGTGGAAGCTCGGGCCATACACAGACAGACATGATACCACGTGGCTTATGGTGTAGCTGAGAGGGTCGAGGAGTTTCATTGTGTGCGAACACGCACACGCACACACACGAACACACACATTCTAGATAAGAGGGAGGGAAAGAGGGTTGGAGGGAGGGAGGGAGGGAGGGATGGGTGGAGTGATGGGTTTAGTGATGGGTGGAGTGATGGGAGGAGGCAGGGAGGGAGGGAGGGATGGGGGATGGGAGATGGGTGGAGGGAGGGAGGGAGGGAGGGAGGGAGGGAGGGAGGGAGGGAGGGAGGGGAGGGAGGGAGGGAGGGAGGGAGGGAGGGTGGGAGGAGGGAGGGAGGGAGGGAGGGAGGGAGGGAGGGAGGGAGGGAGGGAGGAGGGAGGAGGGATGGGAGATGGGTGGATGGGTGGACGGATGGATTAATTGATGGATGAATGGATTGATGGTTAAATGGATGGATGGATGGATGGATGATGGCTGGATGGATGGATGGATGAATGGATGGGTGGACGGGTGGATGGGTGGATGGGTGGATGGATGGATGGATGGATGGATGGATGGATAGAAGGAATTATAAGGCCTATCAGCCTTTGTAGGCTATGTAAGGCCATTCAGCACGAAAATCGCCAGAGCAGTTCAGAGTAAGCGCAATTCAAGGCACGATGTCCCCATTTATTCATTCTTCTCTTGCGAATCTCGTAGGGAGATGCAGTGGGTCTATTCTGACCCCCTGCCCACAGGGAATCAGAGAAACTGTAGGCTTGTTCAGGAGTACGAAGCGCTCCATGAGCGCTTCATGTTGGCAAGTGAGCGCTCTTTGCTTCTGAACACCTACAAATTTAGTGAAGCGCTTCACTTGTTAAAGGGAGGTAAATCTTCTGAGCCGCATGTTGTGTTGCTAGACGCTAAAGAAAGTGTTTTCTTTGCCACAGACATCGTTTATGCACGGTTAAATGTATTCTGCATGAATAAAGTCCAGTACTGGGTCATCCTTACTTGCCATTACTCACGCATACAGAGCGCTTCCAGTCCCAAAATGATGTTTCTGAGGGTTATTTTACGCATCGACGGTCAGTGCGGGATTGAAGATGCCATTTTGAAAATTGTGTGAATCACCTCGGATGCGCGCTTCTCTGTGCTGCACAGCGTTGAGTGAAGCACGCCCCAAAATTGGCGTTCAGGAGTGAAGCGCGTGGAGCGCTTTGCAGCGCTGTGCCTCCTGAAGAAGCCCTGTGCTTCTGTTGCACCGTGTGGGTCGGCCTTCAGTGCGGATCCCAGGAGGATGGGGATGGAGATGCAGGTACAGATGGACAACGAGGGGAGCCAGTTAAAAGTTCACTGGAGCACACAGTCAAAACTGGTGAAAGAGTCGTCCATAGTAGTACACAACTGTGCTTTTGTGCTCATTTGGCCCAAGTCCGATCTTTACCTCCGCCATATAGGTTGTGTTTACCCATGGTCCGTTAGTTATTTAGCGAAATAACTCAACAAGATCAAAACGGATCCCAATGAAATTTAGTGCGAGGTCAGAGTTACACCACGAAAAAAATCCCTTAAATTTTGGGGTTTATCTGTCATTTCGGTTTGGAGTTATTACCAAAAGGAGAAATTTAATCGCAATTCACGAAGTTGATGACGTCAAACTATTGATGACGTCAAAGTGTGCGTTCTGCACTCAGAGCCCTCCAGCAGACGATAAAATGAACCAAACTTCGCAGCGTGAGGCCTGGCGAGCAGAACATCCTTCCTGAATGATTTATGCAGACCATGGAAGAGAGGTTGTGGTTTCCCTGGAGGAGGTCTGCACTCTGAGAGAGATCTCTAGTTGTTTAATTAACTTTAGAGAGGCAAACCTGGAAAAGTCGAAACTCGCGCTACACATAGGAAGTTACGTCACTATAGTATTTAGTGGGAGAGTAATATGGTTTAGACTATGGTAATCGGAATCCCTACGAGTTATTGCTCTACGATCACTGGATCGATAGAGAGTGTGCTGCTTGTTGTTACAGAATGTTCATTGAGCAATGTCGATGGATTGAGCATCCGCAGTTTTGAGTAAGGTCTCCATGCTCGTGTTGTGAAGGTGCTGGAATGTACTATAACATCACTGTATCTTTCAGATCAAACGCCACAAGTCCGCTGCCTAGTTACGTGACGCAGCCAGAGGGCTTTGAAGTGACACGTGACGTGACATCATGCAGCTTAGAAGACAATAGGGTGCATCCCAGTCGGTTCTCAATTATTCTAGAGAGCCTCCGACAGGTATATACAGCGGGGGCGGCGTGAGATCGCAAAACGGGAAATGTTAGAGCATGAAAAGACGTCCTCCATAAGAAGTGATTGAGTCCACGTCGGGATTGTGCCCTTAGAGTGAGGTGTACTCCATTCTGTGAAACCGAGTCAGTATTGACTCTGGCACAGTTCGCAATGAATGCGTAATAGACTTGACCCTTCGCGTTACAGCATTGCGCCTAAAATAGTTCGTTCTGATACTATTTTTCTCTACACTTTTTACAGAAATCATTCAGATGTCAAAAATTGTTTCCATTTCAACGCAGACATTTTATTTTATCAAATAAACGCTTGTTTATTGTCAGTTCTCTTTGTACTGTACACTACTCCTCTATCAACTGTCATACAACAACACGCAGTCAATCACCACCTATTTGCAGATGACACACAACTCCAACAATCATGCAAGCCTTCAGAAATCCTAGCATTGGTACATACCTTTGAAAACTGTTCTTCTGACATCAAGTCCTGGATGTCTACAAACAAATTAAAGTTGAACGCTGAAAAAACTGAAGCCCTTCTCTTCTCTGGATCAACTGCTGTAACCCCAACTCCTCCTTCCACTATCACAATAGGTTCTAGTGACATCTCTTTTTCTGCCAGTGCCAGAAACCTCGGTTTCATCATGGACTCTAGCATGTCAATGAAACAACACATAGCTGCAGTATGTCAGACCTGCTACTTCCAGATCAGAAGAATTAGTTCTATCAGAAAATTTCTCACAGTAGATGCTACTAAAACTCTGGTCACTTCCTGCATTCTGTCCAGATTAGATTATTGCAACTCTCTTTTGATAGGCTGCCCTGACTCTACTCTCCAACCTCTGCAGAAAGTCCAACACTGTGCCGCCCGCCTCATTTTTAGAGCGCGTCACCGACAACCCTGCGCTCCTCTCATGAAAGATCTCCACTGGCTGCCTGTTTCTGAACGTATCAAGTATAGGACTGCATGTCTCTGCTACAACATCATCTCTGAATCTGCACCTGCCTATCTCTCTGATCTGGTCTCTCTGTACACCCCTTCTCGCTCACTCCGCTCTTCTGCTGACACTCGACTCCTCCGCCAAGGTCGCTTCAAGCGCAGAACTCATGGCTTTCGCTCTTTCTCATACTATGGCCCTCAACTGTGGAATTCTCTCCCTCACAATATCCGACACTCTACCTCCATCTCTTCCTTCAAATCCAACCTCAAAACCTACCTTTTTCAGCAATATTACTTGTGAATTCGTTAGAATCCTGCCGCAACCACCCCCCCCCCCCCTCCTCTACTCCCACGTACATCTTGACATCTGTGTAAATATTTGTATAGTATATTGTCAGTCTGACTGTGTACATCTGAATGCATGTGTTTGACTATGACTGGATGACTAAATGTATAGACTGTGTGTTGTATGTTTATTTTGTATATGTATGTATATATGTTACGCGCTTAGAACCTCGGGAAAGGCGCTTTATAAGTATAATAAATTATTATTATTATTATTATAAGTTATGAGTTGTGTGCGAAATAGTCTTAGAACTACTTGAACGGCATATGTCAGGGAGCAGATCGGCTATCCCACAAGCCTCTCGTGTGACCTCCATTTGCATAAATTGGACGAAAACCTTCCATCACGTGATGTCAACTGGGCTAGAGATACCTCTCTAGTGAACTAGAATGGGTGTACTCTACAGAGTTTACATGTGAGGCACAGCGTTCTATGTGAGAGCGCGACAAAGGACGCGCGGAAGTGAATGAAGAGACAAGTGCGAGTGTGGATGACAGCGATAACGTCCTCAGGGGATAGAGCCCAAGAGTGGAGTTGTTCTGGTAATGCTGCTTACTGAATGTATCGCTGTGTATCGACCAAGTGCATCAATAAAGTTTCTCGAAAACGACCACCAGACTTCTAGGACTGGGACTTCCGGGCGCAAGTGAGGAGAACCCCCGTATCGACAGGACTTTACGAAGAAAAGTTGCAACACTCGCAACAGCAACACCACATTAGCTCAGACTCAACACAATGGTGGAGAGTAAACGAGCGGATTTGACAAAATTATCTGAAGAAATAATTCAGCAAATCCACCAAACTATTCAAGTGAAACGGATCAGCGAGACAAACTCAGAAACACGCTGGGAGACAACAAAGTCAAAGCACACACCAACCTGTCGTCTGCCTGTCGACGTGCCCACGTCCAGAAAGCGGCTTCCAGACGACGCAGCCAAACCTTGTGATCACGACTACCAAATAAAAGCTAGAAATATTGGAAACGGTCACCTGTTTGCCTTTGAGGTCGACTGCTGGAACAAGAATAACAGTTTCTCGCACTGCAGACGCGGTGGTCCTCAGTTCGAACTGTGTTTTAGTAGGGCAGCCTTCCAGTGACCCCGTCGATGTGGCTCGCGAATGGGCCTGGCCAATCCATTCAGCGCACGTCGTCGGAGGGGAGACTGGACCGCACACAGTCTGCCTTTGTGGCTGGAGACAGACAACCACCAACAGTTTTGACAGACGCTCTCAATGCAAATTGCGCATATCTTCTCTCTAACCATGACAAAATGTGAAGTTGAACAGATAGACTACGAAACTCAGACAGTATCTTCCTCTGCTGATTCGTCATCTGCATCGCTGCTGTAAGGCTCGTTCTGATATCATGGTTGTGGAATACGTGACAGTTTTTCATTATGTCATTCACAGAAACTGGTAGAATTGCAGTCAGAATCGCTACTTCCCCAACCCATTTCCAGGTTTTCATCGCATTCACTGTACGTCGCCATGCTTAGGGCTGAGAAGCAGATACAAAAGTGACGTCACACCCGCACACACGCACGAAAAACTTTTGAATGAGTATAGAACGGCCAGATGGGATCTGGCAGTTTTGCAAGGCAGTATCTTACAAATAAAAAGCGTTCTGGTTTGAATTTTTAAAATGCAACTATATGTTTGATTATCTATTATAGATCTGCAAACATTACAACTGGGGAGTGTTCCCGTGGATCTTCCAGTCATGTGACTCACCTTAGATGATTCCAGCCCTCCGGTTTAGAGACACACACGTCTCACTTTTCATGCCCGTCTCCCTATCCATTTATCCATCCATCCATCTATCCCCCATCCATCTATCCATTCATCCATCCATCCATCCGTCCATCTATCCCCCATCCATCTATCCATTCATCCATTCATCCATTCATCCATCCATCCATCCATCTTTGTATCCATCCATCCATCAGTAATATACCCATCTATCTATTCATCCATCCCTATATGAATCCATTCAGTGATATACCATCTATCCCTCCATCCTTTCATCCTTCCTTTCATCCATCCATCCATTTACCCATTCAGTGATGTACATATCCATCCATCCACTCACCCATCCACCAGCCCTCTCTCCCTCCCTCCTTCCCTCCCTCCCTCCCTCCCTCCCTCTCCCTCCCTCCATCCATCCATCCATCCATCCATCCATCCATCCATCCATTCATCCATCCTTCCTTCCCTCCCTCCCTCCCTCCCTTCCTCCCTCCCACTCTCCCACTCTCCCTCCCACCCTCCCTCCCTCCATTCATCCATCCATCCATTCATCCATCCATTCATCCATCCATTCATCCAACCATCCATTCCCCCATCCATCCCCCCATCCATCCATCCCCCATCCATCCATCTGTCCGTCCGTCCATCCATCCATCCATCCATGCAAGCATGTATGCACCCATCCATCCATTCTTCCTACCTTCCTTCCCTCCCTTCCTCCCACTCTCCCTCTCTCCCTCTCTCCCTCCCTCCCTCCATCCATCCATCCATTCATCCTTCCTTCCTTCTTACCTTCCTTCCCTCCCTCCCTCCCTCCCTCCACCCATTAATCCATCCATCCATCCATCCATCCATCTATCCATCATTCCTTCCTTCCATCCACCCATCTATCCATCCATCTATCCTTCCATCTGTCCTTCCCTCCATCCTTCTATCCGTCCATCGTACTCGATTCATTCTCTATATCCTCTGAAAACGAAACGTTCAATCAAGTAGAAATCAGTTGTTTCAAATTTAGGCGATGGTAACGACGAGATGAAACGAAAAGAAATCGTCAATAAGGAAGAAATAAATTCAGGATGGAGCTATTTTTATAAACATAACAGTTTTAACCAATTTAAACGTATTGGACTGTTCTGTGATAAAGTTCAAAAGCGAGATTGACAAAAAAAAAACTACATTATGAAAGAGTACATGGTCACGAAAAAAATACCCTGAACAAATAAGTAGAAAGGAAAGGAAATCATAAAAAGACTGTGTACGTTTAAAAAGCACTCCTGTTCGTCCGAAGACAAGAACTAATCATTCACTGTACGATGATCTAATTTCCTTGAGTGATGCGTTCGAGTCAGCTAAAGGGAAGTAACTCTGCCGGCCCTATGAACATGGAGACCCAATCCCCTCGTGGCTGCAAGATGTGCGTGGTTCCACACACGCTGTAAGAATGAAAGGGAAATATAAAAGAATTTTCTCTTCGAAAATGCCTCTTGCTTTCCGACAATTCGGTGCACTCTTTATCAAAACGAAATGGCTTAACAATGAAAACATTATCGCAAAGTTCGTGAGATGCGCGTTTGGTTACCTGCCTTATATATGTAATTAAATTGATGTATTTAAAATAAAGGGATTTAAAAATGGTTGGCTGGCTGGCTGGCTGGCTGGCTGGCTGGCTGGCTGGCTGGCTGGCTGGCTGGCTGGCTGGCTGGCTGGCTGGCTGTGTGATCGTTTTTGAGTTGGTTCAACGTCTATGACGCTCCAAAGCAAAACAAAAGTACTATCATTCACAGGAACTTTCCTTCCCACCCATCCTGTCTAAATACAAAGATCTGTAAATGATTAGCATTGCCATTCACCAAGACGCGATGTAAACGAGGTTCCTTCTCAAAGGTGAAAGTGAAATCATCTTATTGTCTGTTTCATCCAAAACTCTCAGTTTCTGTGTATGAAATAATGGAAAAGTAGTTGACAAATTCAAAATGTAAATAAATTGCAGCAAAGGCAGCATCTGTTCCTTTTCTTTATTCTTTTCCCCTATGTGTACATCCCACTTCAAACAGCATGAAGGCAAAAATAGGCGCATTTACACATTCAACTGGAAAAGCATCTGTTTCATGACAATTGATCAGAAACCACTATACAGAGGAATGAAGACATGAATAAATAAAATACAACGAGTTTCTTTTAACACAGTTTGACACTGGCAAAGACAATACTATTCCCATTTACTGTAAATCGTCCAACATGATTGTTTACCTCACACCATATACCGGTGATGTGAAAGACACAATGGATATGTAAAAATCAATAGAACGCATTTAGTCTCTCTCTTTTAGAAAAAAGGCAAATCAACAGTCACAACAGTGATCATGAGTGGTTTCAGTTACAACAATCCCCGTGCAAAGTTTGGGACACAAAATCAAACTGTGTACAATTCAAACGCTCCAATTTAGACGCTCATAATGCATACCTATGAACCTGACATACTGGTAAAAGTAAATGAACACTATAACCTCAGAAAATTGTCGAATGAGTCAAGAATAATCAAAGTCATAGATTAAAGCTGATAACCCTTCACCACAGACAATTCTTCATTTATTCAAATAAAATCGTTGCAATGACTATCAATTCACAACCCATGTAGGAGATTGTCTAAAACACCATCCACCCAACAAAGGTAGGTAAAGCGATACCCTCGTTTACAGTGAACAATACAGAAAATGTTTCGACACAGCCTGTAACATGAAAGACACCCAGGGTTTGTTGGACCTTGGTAGGCTGTGTTTTTCTTGAGGTTTCTGTGTCACTCCAGAGTAAACCTGTCGAATTCAATCTTTCTCACTGAAATAACAAAGTCAACTCCTCTCGCATGTATGAGCATTGATCTCCACGTTGCAAATGTATTTCGCAATGGTCAGACATGTCATAAATGTCACGTTTAAGTGTCTCATACATCGATAATCCACAAACACACGTAGGTGGGATCAAAGCAAGATTCGCTTTACTTCATTTTTAAGCAGTTTCCATCAGCGTATTTTTTCAACCTATTCCAAGACACTTACATCGTATTTCGCCCGTTTATCGTGTGAAATATTCCGTCCTTTACTGTCACTCAACTTTCGCTCTAGAACATTTTATGAAACGCTTTATAAGTAGGACACGGAGTTATATGTTTAAGTGTATCTTCACTTCGTTGTTAACTATTTGACCTGTCAACATCATCAATCCAAAGCCAAAATACAATGTAAAAATACTCATTCTGGACCTGAAATGCTGCTGCTGTTAAGATTTTACTGATAGAGAATAGCAGTCAAGTCATCCCGATCAGGAACTGGACCACGGCAACAATCGCCTCGCCCAAATTGCCAACAGGTCGAGCTACTACGCCAAATTTCGATCTTAATAATTATATGTGTGTCCGTCAGCGTAGTTAGTGGTTCGTCTGCGGTTAAAGCACTTTTGCAAAGGATGTAATGTAACTGCTCTGCGGGAACGAGATAATATATTCTAATAAAGGAACACATGAAAGGGATCGCTTCGACGCTTTTTTTTAAGGGGACCAAGATGTTTGATCGTATTGATCTTAACCCTGTTGTTATGATGGGGCAAGGGTCCTGTATTTCCGCATAAGTGCTTGTCAAGTGCTCGATATGGATGGATGGATGGATGGATGGATGGATGGATGGATGGATGGATGGATGGATGGATGGATGGATGGATGGATGGATGGATGGATGTATGTATGGATGGATGGATGGATGGATGCATGGATACATGGATGGATGGATGGATGCATGGATGGATGGATGGATGCATGGATGGATGGATTTTTACGGCCTATCAGCCTTTGTACGCTACGTAAGGCCATTGAGCACGACAATCACAAGAATAGTTCCAAGGAAGCACGTTAAGTCACGACGTTCCTAGTTATTTGCTTCTTAGGAATCGAGTAGGGAGATGCGGTGGGTCAATACTCACCCCCAACCCACAGGGGGTCTACCCTCACCCCCAACCCACAGGGGTCTATACTCACCCTCAACCCACAGGGGGAGGCATCAAGTGCTCGGGAAGTATTACAAAGTTTGTCATGTGACCAGGACACAAATGCCAATGGGACTCATCGTGTTGAGCAGGTCGTTTAGTTCCATCAAAGGAGCACCCCAAAGTTTTGAGACCAAAGATGCACGGCGAGATTTGTGCTTCTGTTCAAACGTAGATATTATCGGCAGTTCGACGTCGATCTTTTAAGGCGCAATTTAAAGGAAAGAGGTTTGTTATAGCAACATTACCTCTATCTGGATCTCAAATCCGAATTAAACTTTAGCCTCTTTATCAAAGGGCCAACTTGGTCAATACTACACTGGAACCTCCAGACACACACACACAGAGGAAGCAAACAGGCAGACACGACAGATCTGCACACTCTGGGGAGTATCCCGGTCCGATACTGGCTGAAGAAACGCATCAAGGATGAGCTAATGCCACTGCAATGTGCCGGCCCCGCAAGTCTTGCCTGGACAAGCAGAGCCACGTCTGTGTTGTGGCACTCTCTGCACATCAGCTGTTATCTGCATAGCAGCCGATATCTGCACAGAGCCGTTATCTGCACATCAGTCGTTATCTGCATAGCAGCCGATATCTGCATAGCGGCCGATATCTGCACATCAGCCGTTATCTGCATAGCGGCCGATATCTGCATAGCAGCCGATATCTGCACATCAGCCATTATCTGCATAGCGGCCGATATCTGCATAGCAGCCGTTATCTGCATAGCAGCCGATATCTGCACATCAGCCGTTATCTGCATAGCAGCCGATATCTGCATAGCAGCCGTTATCTGCATAGCAGCCGATATCTGCATAGCAGCCGTTATCTGCATAGCAGCCGATATCTGCATAGCAGCCGTTATCTGCATAGCAGCCGATATCTGCATAGTAGCCGTTATCTGGTGCATAGCAGCCGTTATCTGCATAGCAGCCGATATCTGCATAGCAGCCGTTATCTGCATAGCGGCTGATATCTGCATAGCAACCGTTATCTGCATAGCAGCCGTTCTGCATAGCAGCTGTTATCTGCATAGCAGCCGTTATCTGCATAGCGGCCGATATCTGCATAGCAGCCGATATCTGCATAGCAGCCGATATATGCATAGCAGCCGTTATCTGCATAGCGGCCGATATCTGCATAGCAGCCGTTATCTGCACAGCGGCCGATATCTGCACAGAGCCGTTATCTGCACAGCAGCCGATATCTGCACAGAGCCGTTATCTGCATAGCAGCCGATATCAGCATTGCAGCCGATATCTGCATAGCAGCCGTTATCTGCAAATATCGTTATCTGCATAGCAGCCGTAATCTGCATAGCAGCCGTTATCTGCATAGCAGCCGTTATCTGCATAGCAGCCGTTATCTGCATAGCAGCCGTTATCTGCATAGCAGCCGTTATCTGCATAGCAGCCGTTATCTTCATAGCAGCCGTTATCTGCACAGCTGCTAGAAACAATCACGGTATGCTTCCACATTCATCTTGGCGCACTCGAAAATCAGCAGCCTTTTTTCGGATAAATTTTCTAAACGTCGATTTACAACATAAATTAGCCCTACTTGCGACAAATTTTTTTAACGAAAAGAGCGTAATATTGTGAAATATACGCGTGATGACATTTCTGGTAGGGAGTCCTTATTAGCGTAATAACCAGACATACTTTTGAAAACTAAAAAGTTTCGCCACAGAATATCTGTATTAAATCTCTTTCATATATACAAATTTAGACCAATTTTTTTTTAAAGTTAGACTTGTGGAAATTAACATAAAGAGGCTATTTTTTCACAGCTGTACAGACATCGGTACCACAACACGCGAACCCAGCCACAAACTTCCTGTGGGATGGGAATAAGGATAAACCCAGTGCATATCCCTTTGCATTCCGGGAAAGCAGGACTTGGGAAAATATGGCCTGACTTGCTCTTATTCTACCCAACCCTGGTGATTATCAAGATCAATAGCCTTACATGGTCTACAGAGTCTGACAGGTCGTAAAACAGCCATGCTTCATTCATTCACTCATTCCTAACCAGCAGACAGACGCAGAATCCCAGTCATCCTTGCTTGCATCTAAAGGACGACCACCACAGCGTGTCCCTGGTTTAACGTGGAGATAGCGGCTGGCTGCCAACCGAGTTTGGGTTTCGGTGGCGAGATCGGCTCCAGATATCAAAATGAGTTGCCTCCAGCTTGAGAATAATGCCGTGAAATCAAAGGCCGATGGAACATACTGAGATTGCTTCAAGGAAGACGAGCAATGAACCAGATCTGCCGTCCGGTTCAGTCAAATGCTGAACTATTCGTTACCGTGAATGAAAAAACATGGCTGACGTTTTTAAAATGACATAATGATATTTTTGTATCACTAAATTCGGTTTTGACTCTATAAATGCCATAGAACACAGCCTGTTTATAGAACACGTGATGATTCTATACTTTTGTGCAAAGCTACAGTAAAACAATACATTACATAATCCTCTCACGACTTCGCTGGGCGGTTAAGGCCTCCGCACACTAGGCAACTCCACTCAGGCAACTCGATTGCTCGCCATACATTGCTTCGTGTGCGATGTCGGTTGAAAGCAACTGGCATTCCAAGCAACTTTCTACGCCACCAGCAACTGAGTTGTTCTAGTTTTGGGGGCAGTGGCGTGCCACTCTCTGTGAATCCACCAAGAGCCTCGTTCTCGTGTACTCGCGGCTACTGCACATTTATGGCGGACGTCTTCGCTTCCAACAGAAAACGCTGAATTTGGGGACACTAGAAACCCCATCCAAAGAAAATGTAAGCCATGAACAGCATTAATTTATCAAAGCTGTATGTTGAATACATCCATAGGTCGTGAAAGCTCGTACATTTTAAATTTCGAAATGCAGGTCACACGCAGAACCATGTGTCCGTGGGTCGACGTGTTCGCAACGTGGCGAGAGGTGAAAAATCACAGTGGAAGCGTGTGCGAGCTGCAGTCTCCAGCATCGCGTGCTACATGGCAAGCAACCGGCCGCAAGCAACGTGGCAAGAGACTTTGGTTGCCTCGTGTGCGAAGGCCTTTACTTTGCTCGGAAACTGTCCCGGCAACTTCCGTGTCTCCGTAAAGACGGTAACGTCTTAGGTGTCCGAGACAGATGCGGCATTTCCCACTATCACCTCTGCAGAGCTATCGTCCTGATGCCGTATGCATGAACATGGACAATTGTACTGACAATGAAGTCGAAAACTGTGTCGTCTCTTTGACGTCACTTCTCTTGCAACCTAAGAAAGATCGTAATTAGAGGTGGTTTAGCGCTTTGGGGTGTGTGTGTTTGTGCGTGTGTTTGTGTAAGTGTGTGTTTGTTTTTGTTTGCGTGTGTGTGTGTGTTTGTATAAGTGTGTGTGTTTGAGTAAGTGTGTGTGTGTGTTTTGTGTAAGTGTGTGTGTATGTTTGTGTGTGTGTGTGTATGTTTGCGTGTGTGTGTGTGTGTGTGTGTGTGTGTGCGTGTTTGTGTGTATGTGTGTGTATTTGTGTGTGTGTGTATTTGTGTGTGTATGTGTGTGTGTATTTGCGCGCGTGTATGTGTGTGTATGTGTGTGTTTGGTTGGTTGGTTGGTTTGGGGGGGCTTGCTTTTCATTTGGTGAGGGCGAAATTGGAAAAAGAACATGACTCCATTTCTAAGGTCTTTGCTCGAAAGCAAAACAAGTAACGTCAGAGAGACGCAAAGCAAACCCTCTGACGTCATCGTCAGAAGTTTTGTCAGCGTTCGTTCACACAGCTCCAGAGCAGATGAGACTGAAGGGGTGGATCCTTATGTTGTAGAAATGTACACTAGGCTTCAAGTCGCCTGCTCAGTCGGTCATATGAATGTCCACCCACAGTCTAAAGACACAATGTTCAGATTTATCACACAACAGGATGAAAATTCTAAAAATTGATCAAGCAAATTGTAAATATAAATACATTGATCAACCTTCGGAGATAATCCGAGAATGCAATTAGAAGAAAAAAATTCACACTGCATATTGCAGAATGTTTAATAAATATGAAGTCACGAAAGCTTACAATACAGGTGCTGGTAATGTTGTAGAATACTGAGCTCATGATAAGTAATAATGCACAGATAAGTATTGAATGGGTGTTTTGGATAGAATATCATGAAATGGACCATAAATGAACAAATGTCAGGAAAAACTCGTGACCATTCTGTCTCTCCACAGCAGAATACTTTGTAATCATTTCCAACTTAATGTCAGAATACATGAATCCCTCCTTTTTCACCAACAAATATTCACATTCACACAGGAAACGCTTGAACTAAGCCAACTTAGACTATGTTCGTGTATGTGTGTGTCCGTGAATTTTCGCGCATATGTGTGCGTACGTGTGCGTTTGTACATGTGTTTGCGTGTGTGTTCTTCCAGTTTCTCTCATAAATTTATATGTTGACAGTCCATACTGCAGCAAAATGACGCTACACCGTTATTGCACAGACACGTGGCAACGATTCTGAGCTCTCCCTTTCCCCTGCTGACCTGTCAGGACAACAAATTCAGCGATAAATACAAGGTTTCATCATGGCAGCATGTGTGTGATATATCTCCTCCTCTCTCTCTCTCTCTCTCTCTCTCTCTCTCTCTCTCTCTCTCTCTCTCTCTCTCTCTCTCTCTCTCTCCACTAACCTAGGCATCTCTCTTATCTGTTAATCTTTTCTTTCCCACGTAGATATTGATCTACAGGTAATTTATAAGTGTAAAGCGGTTTGAGCACCGATCAATGGTGGAAAGTCGCTATATAAAAACACACCTTTACCTTTTCATACTTCACGGCACCCACGTGGAAATGATGTTCTATTTCTGGGCTATATATAATTTCATGAGCACATCAACCTACATGCATCAATCACTTTTGATGTCTGAACGTCATCCAGGCTTCATCTACCTACTGTAGCTTGACTACTCCTCCATCAATACTTTTCTATTCAAGCACTGCATTTTTTCCTAACCCGAACCCAGAGGCAAGGCACCGACGCAGCTTGAACAACTTGAGACGAGGAGAGGACAGTGGGGGGAGGGGGGGGGGGGGGGGGGGGGGCTGCCTCCACAATCATGGGGCCATCACCGTCAGTGGGTCACATTGTCAGGGTTCTGCAATAGTCTCCTCATCACCCCCTCCAGTCCGACCACTCTGAGGTTCTGGAAGTCTCTCTCGCTGACTTTGGGCTGGAGAACGTAGAATACGACGCCAAAGGTCATGGAGAGGAAGAGAAGGAATTGCACCCGGGTGATCATCTCGTTGGCGGACACTGAAGCACAGACAACATGGGTGTGTATGAACATTCTACAGACACCCATCACAGTCATGATGGCAATTACAACATGGGTGTGTATGAACATTCTACAGAAACCCATCACAGTCATGATGGCAATTACCGGGAGATGAGAATGGGAAGAGACAACATATACGCTCGCCTACGCACATGCACACACACACACACACACACACACACACAAACACACACATATATAAATATGCACATGCACACACACACACACACACGCAGCTCACACACATGCGCGCATGCACGCACACACGCACACACACACACACACACACGCACGCACGAACCCACACACACACACATATATACACAAACACACACATACACACAACCATACTGAGAATTAGACGGCAACACACACACACACACACACACACAAATACACGTATACATACATACATACATGGAGACATACAGACACAGACAGGCACACATATGCGTGCGTGCGTGTACACAGAAACACACAGACTCACACACACACACACACTCACACACACATTTACTCACACACACACATACATACACGCGCGCATACGCATGCACTCACGCACGCATGTACATGCACACACGCACACACGAGCGTGAGAGAGAGAGAGAGAGAGAGAGAGAGAGAGAGAGAGAGAGAGAGAGAGAGAGAGAGAGAGAGAGAGAGAGAGAGAGAGAGAGAGAGAGCGAGAGAGAGAGGGAGAGAAAGAGAGAGAGAGAGAGAGAGAGAGAGAGAGAGAGAGAGAGAGAGAGAGGGAGAGAGAGATAAAGACAGACAGACAGACAGACAGACAGACAGGCATGCAGTCAGACAGACAGACAGACAGACAGACAGACAGACAGACAGACAGACAGACAGACAGACAGACAGACAGACAGACAGACAGACAGACAGACAGACAGACAGACAGACAGACAGAATTCGAGAATGAGAATGAGAGAAAATGAGAACGAGAGAGAGAATGAGAATGAGAGAGAATGAGAAATGAGAAAGAGACAGAAAAAGAGGAAGAGAGAGAGAGAGAGAGAGAGAGAGAGACTGAGACAAAAATAAAATGAAAGAGAGAGACAGAGAGAGAGAGAGAGAGGCAGATAGAGACAGATAGAGACATACTGAGAGAGACATAGAGAGAGAGACATACTGAGTGAGAGACATACTGAGAGAGAGACATACTGAGAGAGAGCGACATACTGAGAGAGAGAAATACTGAGAGAGAGAGAGAGAGAGAGAGAGAGAGAGAGAGAGAGAGAGAGAGAGAGGCTCACCAGGTTTCGAATATGCCGTCCCCTGTACTTCAAACACACTCTTGATGTAGAAAGCCAGTCCCAACACAGCCACCACTACGGACGCCATGGAAACCACTACGGGTGGGTGGTGAGGCGTGGCTGCAAGAAGCACCGCCTTCTCCAGCAGCTGACCTGTCAATCCAATCATTGCCACGCCCACCACACCCTGTCGCTTCAAGACCACGCCCATCAGTAGACAAGTTGCAGCTGCATTCAGCAGACACGTGGCCACCACTCCGAAAGCTGGAACTGCCCAATGAGATCCAAACCAATATCCAAAAATGGCGGCAGACGCCGTCGCCATGGAGACGATGACAAGGAGGATGTTATAGGACCTGAGGCCAAAGGTCACGCCCTCTGAGTGGAGACCTTTGACCACGATGCTGGTCAGACCGGCATAGACTCCTCTCAGGAATCGAACCAGCGTCACTCGATCCATGGAAAGTAGTGACGTCAGATGGTGGGGAATCCCTGAAAGGCCGAGGCACACGGCGACGACGGAGATGAATGACGTCAGGGAGGGGACTTCCCCCGTCGTCAAGACTACCAAGACCATGGCGACAAATGGGTCCCAGAAGGTGGAAGCGGAAGTGGAGGGCCCGGAGGACACGTGGAGCCAAAGAGCGTTGACTGCCGCGCCGAGCAACATGGAGCACACAGACACCACCATGGCCTCCACGTTCGAGGCACTTCCGCTCTGAGAAGTGTCCACCTTCACACACGTCAGCAGAAAGAGCACCTGCGCCACGCCCACGCCCAGGGAGACTGCGTCAGCAGCGCCTGGTGACGACAACGATGACGCAATGGTCAGAGTCCACTGCAAGAGGAAGTTGCTGAGCAAGGAGGAGAGAATCCACCCCACACAGCACGCCACCAGTCGCCATGTCTGCTGCCTGTCCTCGCTGTCAAGACAAAAAGGAACATAACTTCAAGTACTTGTTTTCAATGTTACATCTTTGATAGAGCATTGCAGAACAACAAATGGACACGTTTAAATCTGACACAACCTGTCCTCTAATCTTCACTGGCTTCCACTGACTTCTACACGTAACAACAATGCTGAATTTCAAGGAAGACACGCTAGTAAGGCTGTTACAAGTAGTATTAAAAGATTATCAATCTTTCTGTGGCTCGTTAAATGTCTAGGGTACTTCTTACTACTTGGCACCTTCCAATCAAAACATTCACACAAGGATGACGTATGGACGCAAATGATGACTGGGATTCCTAAATCAAAGTTCAAATTCAGTTTTAATCAATAATAGACAAATTGGTCATGAGTGATAATTTCGACACAATAATTAATCAGGCATGGTGATACTGAAACGCATTTCAAAATGTAATGAACCCTTCCCCAGAATTAAATAATAACTAACGAATGGGCTGCCAAGCCAGATATGAAGCTATACTCACAGCTCAAACTTGTCGTGGCCTCCAGCCAATCCGAAGCAAGCAAGGCGGCTCGCTTTTCATTGAATGGAATTCCACACACACAATTTGGGGAGGGGGGTTTTTCTTTGGGGGGGGGGGGGGGGGGGGATGTCCATTCATGGACGCACTTCACAATCACGACGAAAACTGGAAGTTTGCCTCTGGTGATAAGGCGCTGAGATTTCTCGATTCTCGTAGTGGAGGTTGAGGTGGTGACTTGCACTGAGTCCAGGAGATGTAGGAGTCCCGGCGGGAGTTGCGTGGTCAGGCGTCCGGTCGGGCAGTCGAGCAGACGGCGAAAATCCTTCCCTCAGCGGGCAGTCGAGCAGACGGCGAAAATCCTTCCCTCAGCGGGCAGTCGATCAGACGGCAGGCGAGACGACTTAAATGTGACGAGTAGGGGAGCGAGGCGAGAGGCAGTCAGAGTCTCTTCACAGGTGGTTCTCCCAGGAGTTGGAGAAACTTCTAAAGACAATTTCTCCTCACAGGGTGGTCAGGAGATAGTTCACTCAGGAGAGGAAAACGTTGCAAGAACGAAAACTCGCCATACCTTATGCATAGTTCCTCCCCGCAGTCAAAAGTGAGGGCAGTCCACCACTGAGTTTTCTGTCTACCCACAGCCACTTGACATAGCTTACGGGGCACATTTCGTCAGCGGACGAAACTTTATCAGCCTTCACTGATAGTTCATCACGTGAACTCTTTCTAAGACAGGGCGCCCTCCACACATGGCTGTCTCGGTGAAAATGCTGCTACGGGCACGCCTGTGATCCCAAAACAAGGGTTTAAATACAACAGCAAAAGTCTACCTGTTGTCCTTGACCAATCACAGCGTTGGGGAATGTCTTGATTCACGATCTCATATCAAACGACCAATCAAATGTTCACATAGCCATCCACCTTCCCATTGAACAATAACTGAGTTATCTCATTAGTCCGTTCCCTGGAAAGTTCACTGCAGATTGGTCAATGGCAGAGCGTGAACCGAGATGAATTTAATAACCTCCCAAACGTTCTGCTAAGTTCGTTTCTGTACTGGAAGGAAAACAAGGTTCACTGTTCGATTTCCCTTCCAAAACTCCATTCATCATATAAATTCCAACATCAACACTGGCTTGGCAGCAATATCAAAATACACTATGGCTTGGCAGGTAATTCCCAACCCACTATATGATATAACCACAACCAAGACCAAATGGGAAATATGCGTTTCGTAACAAAGGCCATAAAACAAAACCCCACAAGCTGTGGTTACGGTGATCAGGGTTTTTTTTCTGCTGACTGTAAACGTTTTCTTTCTCTTTTTTTCCCGATTACAAAACAAAAATAAAGAAACAAACCAACAAAATCAAAGGTAAACAACAAACTGAGTGTTGTTCCATCTTTCCTTTAAGTACTATTAAAGTAAAAGAGTGCTTTCAGCAATAGAGACATTTTCACTAATTAATGGTCAGATAAATCTACTCTGTGTTCATGACATTTCTCCCCTCTCTCTCTCTCTCTCTCTCTCTCTCTCTCTCTCTCTCTCTCTCTCTCTCTCTCTCTCTCACACACACACACACACACATGTGAGCAGTCCTAATTTCGCCTCATAAAACAAACATATTCATTCTAAGAAGGTCAGGCCTACCTTCCAACCTCTTTTTTGAGCCTTGTTGCCTTAACTACAACTGTTTTTTTCTTTTCATTTTTTTAAACCTGCAAACAATGCTGCTGCAGTTGTCCCTTCTTAGAAGAAGTGCCTTTGCAGAAGTAGAGACTGGACTTGAGAAGGGAATAGTACAAAGTAAGGTAGCAGAAGGAAGAAGAAGACAGAAGCAAACATAGCAGGGAAAGTTGAGGAGGAAAACGTTCATGTATTCACCCCTCGGTCATCTTGATCTGGATCACACGTAGAATGGAAAGGCCTGAAACAGAACAAATACGTCTATGTAAGTATGATGCATGACCTACATTGGACATGAAGGTTACCATTAAGCAGAGCAATCATTTAAAAAGATCTCTTTTCCTACCTCCTTCTCCTTTCCTTCTGAAAACATCACACGCACACGTATTCATCTCGCTATTGCAATCACATTCTTGTACACACACACACACACACACACACACACGTACACGCACGCACACACACGCACGCACGCACGCACACACAAGCACGCACATACATGAACGCACTCACTCATGCGAACGCACACACTTAAAAGTATACACACGCACACATATACGCACACGCGTACAAACACACACACACACACACACGTACACACATACACAAACACATGCACGCATACAGACACGCGCACAAGCGCACATGCGTACACACACAAGCACGCACGCAAGCGCGCACACCCCCCACAATCGCATCACAAATCTACCGAATTTCACCGAGCAGGGTTGATAGGAAGCGCACTCATACACGTCACCCCCATGACATCAACAGAATGCAGGTAAAACAGCAGGTTCGCAGTCGAAAGTGCCTCCAAGTCCCAGCTACCAGTCAATGGGCTGATGCGTACGTAAAGGCATTGTTCTCTGGTTACAATAAGGTGTCGCTATCACACAGCGACTTTCCGACTTCTTGCCCATGGCCCGTATTCACAACGGCGATTTATCTTTTCAACACTCGATTTATCCCCTAGCCCCGCGTTATCTTGATCGGTTAGATAAGGTACGCTCGTCAGAGGATTCTAGGTTGCGCTTATATACTGGTTTCCAGCCAAGGGGGAGCGGAACAGGAAGTTTGAATCGTCTGAGTTTAGAGATAAATCGGGGTTAAAATAAATCGCCGATAAATCGCCGTTGTGAATACGGGCCCTGATATCTAAGCCGCAAACTGCTTTAAGGCAACAACAAAAAGTTGTTTGTTTCCGGTCACCCGATCGACCCTAATTTTTGTCGTCCTGACACGATACGTTTGTATTCGCTGCTGGAAAACAAACACACACACATACACACACACACATATACACACACACATACACACACACATACACACACACATACACACATACATACACACACACACTCATACACACACACACGCTCATACACACACATAAACACACACACACATACACACACACATACACACACGCTAACAAACACACATACACACACATACACACATACATACACACACATACACACACACATACACACACATACACACACGCTCATACACACACATAAACACACACACACATACACACACATACACACACACATACACACACACACATACACACACGCTAACACACACACATACACACACACACACACACACGCTCACACACACATACACACACAGAGCACACATCTAAAAATGTGTAAATCCTTCAAGAAAGCAGATCATAACCTCAAATGCATTTTACGAGTTACATTGCTTTCCTAGTGTTCTAAACACTGGATTCTCGGTATACGATACGTCGATTTTACATGTCTGCAAAACGGCAACCAGTCTTTGAACATCAGGATAACAAGAAGGGCAAAGCCCATACGACTCACATCCTTGACCTTTATGTGACCTTGACCTTCAGGTGACATTCAAGGTCAAGGTCAAACAACTAAACCTACCAATGACATCATACACAAAGAAATGCTTTACACATTTTTCCTACCAAAATACATGTGACCTTGACCCAAGGTCAAGGTCATCCAAGGTCATGCAACACAAAGCTGTTAATTCAAGACATAGGAAGCACAATGGTGCTTATTGGCACTTTCTACCATGAGATATAGTCACTTTTAGTGGTTCACTACCCCATTTTGGTCGCATTTCATAAGGGTCAAAGTGACCTTGACCTTGATGATATGTGAACAAATGTGTCTCATGATGAAAGTATAACATGTGCCCCACATAATTATTAAGTTTGAAACAGTTATCTTCCATAGTTCAGGGTCAAGGTCACTTCAAAATATGTATACAATCCAACTTTGAAGAGCTCCTGTGACCTTGACCTTGAAGCAAGGTCAACCAAACTGGTATCAAAAGATAGGGCTTGCTTTGACCTATATACCACTTGTAGCTAAGGTCGCCATTCTCAATAACGTGGGAGAAAATTGGGAAAATGTGAAAAATGACTGTTTTTGAGACCACATTTATGGCTCCTGTGACCTTGACTTTGAAGCAAGGTCAAGTCACTATGTATGTTTTTTGAGGCCTTGTCATCATACACCATCATGCTACATTTGGTGTTGATAGACTTAATAGTCTCCGAGAAAAATCCAACGTTTAAGTTTTTTACGCCCGGACGGACGGACGCCCGGACGGACGGACGGACGGACGGACGGACGGACGGACGGACGAAACGGCTCAGTACATAGACTCACTTTTGCTTCGCATGTGAGTCAAAAACCTACCTACCTACCTATCTGTCCACCCACCCACCTACCTACCTACCTACTTACCCAATTTATGATAGGCCACGTTACCTGAAACAAAGAAAAACGAGGGGGGGGGGGGGGGGGGGGGGGGGGGGCTAAACTTAATACAACCACCTATCAATCATAGCGCTGGCACCTGTAGGTAAACCCACTGAGGGACAGAGAGGACACATACTGCCAGGCACCAGCACCATTTCCACTGCCAGGCACCAGCACCATTTCCACTGCCAGGCACCAGCACCATTTCCACTGCCAGGCACAAGCACCATTTCCACTGCCAGGCACCAGCACCATTTCCACTGCCAGGCACCAGCACCATTTCCACTGCCAGGCACCAGCACCATTTCCACTGCCAGGCACCAGCACCATTTCCACTGCCAGGCACCAGCACCATTTCCACTGCCAGGCACCAGCACTATTTCCACTGCCAGGCACCAGCACCATTTCCACTGCCAGGCACCACTGCCAGGCACCAGCACCATTTCCACTGCCAGGCACCAGCACCATTTCCACTGCCAGGCACCAGCACCATTTCCACTGCCAGGCACCAGCACCATTTCCACTGCCAGGCACCAGCACCATTTCCACTGCCAGGCAGGTGCTCCAGCTCGATGCTGGCTCACAGCTATTTACACAGGTTAACCATTCGCTGTAAGTACAGCGTGCCAGTATTAGTACGTACAGCGTGCCAGTATCAGTGCGTACAGCGTGCCAGTATCAGTACGTACAGCGTGCCAGTATCAGTACGTACAGCGTGCCAGTATCAGTACGTACAGCGTGCCAGTATCAGTACGTACAGCGTGCCAGTATCAGTACGTACAGCGTGCCAGTATCAGTACGTACAGCGTGCCAGTATCAGTACGTACAGCGTGCCAGTATCAGTACGTACAGCGTGCCAGTATCAGTACGTATAGGTGACCCCGGTTTTACTGCGAAGTGGTGAGGGGAAATGCGAGTTAAGCACTGCACGAAAATGCAACTTCGATGGATGGATGGATAGCGTTTTACGGCCAATCAGTCATTGTAGGCTATGTAAGGCCATTAAGCACGATGATCACTAGAACAGTTTAGAGTAAACGCAAATCAAGTCACGGCGTCCCTAGTTATTCGCCTCTTACGAATCGCGTAGGGAGACGCGGTGAGTCAGTTCTTACCCCGAACCCACAGAGAGAAAGAGAGAGAGAGAGAGAGAGAGAGAGAGAGAGAGAGAGAGAGAGAGAGAGAGAGAGAGAGAGAGATTTTTTCTCGTCTTCAGAATCACGTAAGGATACGTGGTGGGTCTATTCTGACCCCCAACCCACAGGGGTATGCGACGTTGGGATCAGCGCAGCGTTGCACGCTGCTTCCGCCAGCTGTGAGCGACACCTGGCGAGTGTTTCAACTACTATAAAAGAAACAACGTTGTAGGTGAAATAAAACTTGGGAGAGATGGGTTACACGCGTTCCAGCATGCACAAATATGTTGCAATGTACATGCCGTGATGGCAGAGCCGTGCGTGGGTGTTGTGGAGGACAGGACGTCTTCTCTCATTGGACAGCCATGACGCAACATCGCCCTAGAGAGGTCATGCGTGCCGATCTCGAAAAGTACTGCTTACCGCCATGCTCCAGTGCACTTGTGCCTTAAAGGTAGAACTGCTCATTCTCTATGCCAAACCGCACCATCGCCCCAGTGCTGTGACAAGGTACTGCAGGTCGGGTAACGCCTAAACAATTGAGGGCGGAGTTAATTGTCGTCCTTGTGTAAATACATTGTTCATGTGTGAGGTTGCAAAGAGATGAGATTGTAGTGTGTTGGGCGAATTGTTGTATAAAAGATGTGTGACTTTGTAAAAAGTATCATAAAACAGTTGTGCAGAAATCTCGTTCATGCAGTTGACAACAGAACATGGTAGTGTTCTCAAGAACTTCACACCTCTCTCTCTATTTTTTCTCTCTGTGCTTTTTCTCTCTTGTTTTTTCTCTCTTGCT
>JAWQFJ010019001.1:0-10747 GCA_034096865.1 Theodoxus fluviatilis
AGCTGCAGGAAGGGAATCACAGTCCGCTTTCATAAGTGCCCTCGAACCATTGCACCTGACTAGGTCACGCTCTTTTCTAACGAAGCTTACAACAACTCAGACAGAACGTTCCAGAACTTCGTAGTTTCCTCATCATCCAGCCAGTTCTTTTTGTCTTCTCGCCCTAGATTTCCGCAAGTGGTTAGTGGCGTCCTCCGTAGCTTGGCAACGTAAGCATAGGCAGTCTCGTGACGGGTGTGTGACGTCATCACTAGATCACGTGTCGGGTTTCGGCATTGTGAAACAAAAAATTTCACACCTTCAAATAGAACCTTTGTGAGCAAAGTAACTATACTGTTGCATGAAGAAGCAGGAGTTTGGTTGGGACGACAACACATTCAAATATGGGTAAGCCACATGTTCATTATGCGTGAACTTTGTGTGTGCATTGCTACGAGTATCTCGAAGTAGTTGATCAACAAACTATGTCCAGTATTGTTTTGTACTTTAATAGATTGCTTACTATTTTGTGCGGTCGCTCATTGACTTAGTCAAGGCAAAGTTTTGATATGAATGATCCGATCCTGTCCCGATGTCCCCCGGCAGGTAGCCTCTTTGGCTGCCAGGGGCCCCTGGCTGAGCTACTGGAGCAGGCCCCTGGCTGAGCTACTGGAGCAGGCCCCTGGCTGAGCTACTGGGGCAGACCCCTGGCTGAGCTACTGGGGCAGGCCCCTGGCTGAGCTACTGGGGCAGGCCCCTGGCGGAGCTACTGGAGCAGGCCCCTGGCTGAGCTACTGCAGCAGGCCCCTGGCTGAGCTACTGGGGCAGGCCCCTGGCTGAGCTACTGCAGCAGGCCTCTGGCGGAGCTACTGGAGCAGGCCCCTGGCTGAGCTACTGCAGCAGGCCCCTGGCTGAGCTTTTGGAGCAGGCCCCTGGCTGAGCTACGGGAGCAGGCCCCTGGCGGAGCTACTGGGGCAGGCCCCTGGCTGAGCTACTGGGGCAGGCCCCTGGCTGAGCTACTGGAGCAGGCCCCTGGCTGAGCTATTGGAGCAGGCCCCTGGCTGAGCTACTGGAGCAGGCCCCTGGCTGAGCTACTGGGGCAGGCCCCTGGCGGAGCTACTGCAGCAGGCCCCTGGCTGAGCTACTGGGGCAGGTTCCTGGCTGAGCTACTGCAGCAGGCCCCTGGCGGAGCTACTGGAGCAGGCCCCTGGCTGAGCTACTGGAGCAGGCCCCTGGCTGAGCTACTGGGGCAGGCCCTGGCTGAGCTACTGGGGCAGGCCCCTGGCGGAGCTACTGCAGCAGACCCCTGGATGAGCTACTGGAGCAGGCCCCTGGCTGAGCTACTGGAGCAGGCCCCCGGCTGAGCTACTGGAGCAGGCCCCGAAAGCCCAGCAGCCGGGGGGCCAGCTGATGTGGGGGCCATCGAGCAGCTCTGGCCATAATCATGTAACAATAAAGTTGGCACTTTATTTATCATGTTTGCACGTGAAACAAACGTCCGTGACTGCACCGAGAACACATGGCGACTGCAAGTGTAAACGGCAACATTAATCCTGACTGATTTTGTCCATGAAGCATTAGCAGTAAATAGCAAATAGTATAACCCATTTCGCGTAGATCATTGCTGTTCTACTAGTCTGAAAACCGTGCAGTTTGCTCAACGTGTTTTGGTGAATGTTTTCTTTCGTTGTGATATGTAAACTGTTGTAGTTCGACCTGTTGGCACTTACTTGTGCGAGGAGATTGGGTGCCGTGGTTCAATCCCTGGTCAGGCTGACTTCACTCGTACTCTATCATTACGATCTCAGCATATCTGCATACCCTTGAAAAATGGAGTGTCAACACGACCCCAATAGCGTGTCCCTTTATTAGAGTGGTAACTTCGCGCTCCCGCACAGCAGCCGCATTACCTCCCCTGCACGAGTACTGTAGCCGCATTACCTCCCCTGGTAGAAGCTCGGCCTGCTGGCGTAGAAGCTCTACCTGCTGGCGTAGTAGCTCTACCTGCTGGCGTAGTAGCTCTACCTGCTGGCGTAGTAGCTATACCTGCTGGCGTAGTAGCTCTGCCTGCTGGCGTAGTAGCTCTACCTGCTGGCGTAGTAGCTCTACCTGCTGGCGTAGTAGCTCTACCTGCTGGCGTAGTAGCTCTACCTGCTGGCGTAGTAGCTCTGCCTGCTGGCGTAGTAGCTCTACCTGCTGGCGTAGTAGCTCTACCTGCTGGCGTAGTAGCTCTACCTGCTGGCGTAGTAGCTCTACCTCCTGGCGTAGTAGCTATACCTGCTGGCGTAGTAACTCTGCCTGCTGGCGTAGTAGCTCTACCTGCTGGCGTAGTAGCTCGGCCTGCTGGCGTAGTAGCTCTGCCTGCTGGCGTAGTAGCTCTATCTGCTGGCGTAGTAGCTCTATCTGCTGGCGTAGTAGCTGTACCTGCTGGCGTGGTAGCTCGGCCTGCTGGCGTAGTAGCTCTATCTGCTGGCGTAGTAGCTCTATCTGCTGGCGTAGTAGCTGTACCTGCTGGCGTAGTAGCTCTGCCTGCTGGCGTAGTAGCTCTATCTGCTGGCGTAGTAGCTCTATCTGCTGGCGTAGTAGCTCTACCTGCTGGCGTAGTAGCTGTACCTGCTGGCGTAGTAGCTCTACCTGCTGGCGTAGTAGCTCTGCCTGCTGGCGTAGTAGCTCTGCCTGCTGGCGTAGTAGCTCTACCTGCTGGCGTAGTAGCTCGGCCTGCTGGCGTAGTAGCTCGGCCTGCTGGCGTAGTAGCTCTGCCTGCTGGCGTAGTAGCTCTGCCTGCTGGCGTAGTAGCTCTACCTGCTGGCGTAGTAGCTCTACCTGCTGGCGTAGTAGCTCTACCTGCTGGCGTAGTAGCTATACCTGCTGGCGTAGTAACTCTGCCTGCTGGCGTAGTAGCTCTACCTGCTGGCGTAGTAGCTCAGCCTGCTGGCGTAGTAGCTCTGCCTGCTGGCGTAGTAGCTCTATCTGCTGGCGTAGTAGCTCTATCTGCTGGCGTAGTAGCTGTACCTGCTGGCGTGGTAGCTCGGCCTGCTGGCGTAGTAGCTCTATCTGCTGGCGTAGTAGCTCTGTCTGCTGGCGTAGTAGCTGTACCTGCTGGCGTAGTAGCTCTGCCTGCTGGCGTAGTAGCTCTATCTGCTGGCGTAGTAGCTCTATCTGCTGGCGTAGTAGTTGTACCTGCTGGCGTAGTAGCTGTACCTGCTGGCGTAGTAGCTCTACCTGCTGGCGTAGTAGCTCTACCTGCTGGCGTAGTAGCTCTGCCTGCTGGCGTAGTAGCTCTACCTGCTGGCGTAGTAGCTCTACCTGCTGGCGTAGTAGCTCGGCCTGCTGGCGTAGTAGCTCGGCCTGCTGGCGTAGTAGCTCTGCCTGCTGGCGTAGTAGCTCTGCCTGCTGGCGTAGTAGCTCTACCTGCTGGCGTAGTAGCTCTGCCTGCTGGCGTAGTAGCTCTACCTGCTGGCGTAGTAGCTCTACCTGCTGGCGTAGTAGCTCTATCTGCTGGCGTAGTAGCTCTGCCTGCTGGCGTAGTAGCTCTGCCTGCTGGCGTAGTAGCTGTACCTGCTGGCGTAGTATCTCTACCTGCTGGCGTAGTAGCTCTACCTGCTGGCGTAGTAACTCTGCCTGCTGGCGTAGTAGCTCTATCTGCTGGCGTAGTAGCTATACCTGCTGGCGTAGTAACTCTGCCTGCTGGCGTAGTAGCTCTACCTGCTGGCGTAGTGGCTCGGCCTGCTGGCGTAGTAGCTCTGCCTGCTGGAGTAGTAGCTCTGCCTGCTGGCGTAGTAACTCTGCCTGCTGGCGTAGTAGCTCGGCCTGCTGGCGTAGTAGCTCGGCCTGCTGGCGTAGTAGCTCTACCTGCTGGAGTAGTAGCTCGGCCTGCTGGCGTAGTAGCTCGGCCTGCTGGCGTAGTAGCTCGGCCTGCTGGCGTAGTAGCTCTATCTGCTGGCGTAGTAGCTCGGCCTGCTGGCGTAGTAGCTCGGCCTGCTGGCGTAGTAGCTCTGCCTGCTGGCGTAGTAGCTCTGCCTGCTGGCGTAGTAGCTCTGCCTGCTGGCGTAGTAGCTCTGCCTGCTGGCGTAGTAGCTCGGCCTGCTGGCGTAGTAGCTCTGCCTGCTGGCGTAGTAGCTCTGCCTGCTGGCGTAGTGGCTCGGCCTGCTGGCGTAGTACCTGTACCTGCTGGCGTAGAAGCTCGGCCTGCTGGCGTAGTAGCTCTGCCTGCTGGCGTAGTAGCTCGGTCTGCTGGCGTAGTAGCTCTACCTGCTGGCGTAGTAGCTCTGCCTGCTGGCGTAGTAGCTCGGCCTGCTGGCGTAGTGGCTCGGCCTGCTGGCGTAGTAGCTGTACCTGCTGGCGTAGAAGCTCGGCCTGCTGGCGTAGTAGATCGGCCTGCTGGCGTAGTAGATCGGCCTGCTGGCGTAGTAGCTCTACCTGCTGGCGTAGTAGCTCGGCCTGCTGGCGTAGTAGCTCTATCTGCTGGCGTAGTAGCTCTGCCTGCTGGCGTAGTAGCTCTACCTGCTGGCGTAGTAGCTCTGCCTGCTGGCGTAGTAGCTCGGCCTGCTGGCGTAGTAGCTCTACCTGCTGGCGTAGTAGCTCTATCTGCTGGCGTAGTAGCTCTGCCTGCTGGCGTAGTAGCTCTACCTGCTGGCGTAGTAGCTGTACCTGCTGGCGTAGTAGCTCTACCTGCTGGCGTAGTGGCTGTACCTGCTGGCGTAGTAGCTCTACCTGCTGGCGTAGTGGCTCTACCTGCTGGCGTAGTAGCTCTACCTGCTGGAGTAGTAGCTCGGCCTGCTGGCGTAGTAGCTCGGCCTGCTGGCGTAGTAGCTCGGCCTGCTGGCGTAGTAGCTCTATCTGCTGGCGTAGTAGCTCGGCCTGCTGGCGTAGTAGCTCGGCCTGCTGGCGTAGTAGCTCTGCCTGCTGGCGTAGAAGCTCGGCCTGCTGGCGTAGTAGCTCTGCCTGCTGGCGTAGTAGCTCTGCCTGCTGGCGTAGTAGCTCGGCCTGCTGGCGTAGTAGCTCTGCCTGCTGGCGTAGTAGCTCTGCCTGCTGGCGTAGTAGCTCGGCCTGCTGGCGTAGTGCCTCGGCCTGCTGGCGTAGTACCTGTACCTGCTGGCGTAGAAGCTCGGCCTGCTGGCGTAGTAGATCGGCCTGCTGGCGTAGTAGCTCTGCCTGCTGGCGTAGTAGCTCTACCTGCTGGCGTAGTAGCTCTACCTGCTGGCGTAGTAGCTCTACCTGCTGGCGTAGTAGCTCTGCCTGCTGGCGTAGTAGCTCTGCCTGCTGGCGTAGTAGCTCTACCTGCTGGCGTAGTACCTCGGCCTGCTGGCGTAGTAACTCTATCTGCTGGCGTAGTAGCTATACCTGCTGGCGTAGTAACTCTGCCTGCTGGCGTAGTAGCTCTACCTGCTGGCGTAGTAGCTCTGTCTGCTGGCGTAGTAGCTCTATCTGCTGGCGTAGTAGCTCTATCTGCTGGCGTAGTAGCTCTACCTGCTGGCGTAGTAGCTCTACCTGCTGGCGTAGTAGCTCGGCCTGCTGGCGTAGTAGCTCTACCTGCTGGCGTAGTAGCTCGGCCTGCTGGCGTAGTAGCTCTACCTGCTGGCGTAGTAGCTCTATCTGCTGGCGTAGTAGCTCTACCTGCTGGCGTAGTAGCTCTGCCTGCTGGCGTAGTAGCTCTGCCTGCTGGCGTAGTAGCTCTACCTGCTGGCGTAGTGGCTCTACCTGCTGGCGTAGTGGCTCTACCTGCTGGCGTAGTAGCTCTACCTGCTGGCGTAGTAGCTCTACCTGCTGGCGTAGTAGCTCTGCCTGCTGGCGTAGTAGCTCTACCTGCTGGCGTAGTAGCTCTGCCTGCTGGCGTAGTAGCTGTACCTGCTGGCGTAGTGGCTCTACCTGCTGGCGTAGTGGCTCTACCTGCTGGCGTAGTAGCTCTACCTGCTGGCGTAGTAGCTCTACCTGCTGGCGTAGTAGCTCTGCCTGCTGGAGTAGTAGCTCTACCTGCTGGCGTAGTGGCTCTACCTGCTGGCGTAGTGGCTCGGCCTGCTGGCGTAGTAGCTCGGCCTGCTGGCGTAGTAGCTCTACCTGCTGGCGTAGTAGCTCTACCTGCTGGCGTAGTAGCTCGGCCTGCTGGAGTAGTAGCTCTGCCTGCTGGCGTAGTAACTCTGCCTGCTGGCGTAGTAGCTCTGCCTGCTGGCGTAGTAGCTCGGCCTGCTGGCGTAGTAGCTCGGTCTGCTGGCGTAGTAGCTCTACCTGCTGGAGTAGTAGCTCGGCCTGCTGGCGTAGTAGCTCGGCCTGCTGGCGTAGTAGCTCGGCCTGCTGGCGTAGTAGCTCTGCCTGCTGGCGTAGTAGCTCTGCCTGCTGGCGTAGTAGCTCGGCCTGCTGGCGTAGTAGCTGTACCTGCTGGCGTAGTAGCTCGGCCTGCTGGCGTAGTAGCTCTCCCTGCTGGCGTAGTAGCTCTACCTGCTGGCGTAGTAGCTCTACCTGCTGGCGTAGTAGCTCTACCTGCTGGCGTAGTAGCTGTACCTGCTGGCGTAGTAGCTCTGCCTGCTGGCGTAGTAGCTCGGTCTGCTGGCGTAGTAGCTCTACCTGCTGGCGTAGTAGCTCTGCCTGCTGGCGTAGTAGCTCGGCCTGCTGGCGTAGTGGCTCGGCCTGCTGGCGTAGTAGCTGTACCTGCTGGCGTAGAAGCTCGGCCTGCTGGCGTAGTAGATCGGCCTGCTGGCGTAGTAGCTCGGCCTGCTGGCGTAGTAGCTCTACCTGCTGGCGTAGTAGCTCGGCCTGCTGGCGTAGTAGCTCTATCTGCTGGCGTAGTAGCTCTGCCTGCTGGCGTAGTAGCTCTACCTGCTGGCGTAGTAGCTCTGCCTGCTGGCGTAGTAGCTCTACCTGCTGGCGTAGTAGCTCTACCTGCTGGCGTAGTAGCTCTACCTGCTGGCGTAGTAGCTCTGCCTGCTGGCGTAGTAGCTCTACCTGCTGGCGTAGTAGCTGTACCTGCTGGCGTAGTAGCTCTACCTGCTGGCGTAGTGGCTGTACCTGCTGGCGTAGTAGCTCTACCTGCTGGCGTAGTGGCTCTACCTGCTGGCGTAGTAGCTCTACCTGCTGGCGTAGTAGCTTTACCTGCTGGCGTAGTAGCTCTACCTGCTGGCGTAGTGGCTCTACCTGCTGGCGTAGTGGCTCTACCTGCTGGCGTAGTAGCTCTACCTGCTGGCGTAGTAGCTCGGCCTGCTGGCGTAGTAGCTGTACCTGCTGGCGTAGTAGCTCTGCCTGCTGGCGTAGTAGCTCTATCTGCTGGCGTAGTGTCTCGGCCTGCTGGCGTAGTATCTCGGCCTGCTGGCGTAGTAGCTCTGCCTGCTGGCGTAGTAGCTCTGCCTGCTGGCGTAGTAGCTCTACCTGCTGGCGTAGTAGCTCGGCCTGCTGGCGTAGTAGCTCTACCTGCTGGCGTAGTAGCTCTACCTGCTGGCGTAGTAGCTCTACCTGCTGGCGTAGTAGCTCTGCCTGCTGGCGTAGTAGCTCTACCTGCTGGCGTAGTAGCTCTGCCTGCTGGCGTAGTAGCTCTACCTGCTGGCGTAGTAGCTCTGCTGGCGTAGTAGCTCTGCCTGCTGGCGTAGTAGCTCTGCCTGCTGGCGTAGTAGCTCTACCTGCTGGCGTAGTAGCTCTACCTGCTGGCGTAGTAGCTCTGCCTGCTGGCGTAGTAGCTCTGCCTGCTGGCGTAGTAGCTCTGCCTGCTGGCGTAGTAGCTCTGCCTGCTGGCGTAGTAGCTCTACCTGCTGGCGTAGTAGCTCTACCTGCTGGCGTAGTAGCTCTACCTGCTGGCGTAGTAGCTCGGCCTGCTGGCGGTAGTGCGAGTCGATAAGGTTCCGTGGTTCAGTCCGTCCTCGGATTGACTTGCCTGCTATTCTCCATCATGTTCTTGTGTGTCATTACAAAGTCCTCTCTGCCCACCATCTACTCGACTCTTAGCGTCTCGATGACGTAGAGATTTCCTCATTTCCTCCCCAGATACCCAGACACATGCTGAAGAGGAACACCAAGCTTGCTGCTGCAGTCCCCTCGAAGGTGAAAGGTCAGCCTGTAGTGAGGAAGATGGCGAATTGCAACCTCCGGAGGATGTGCGTCACGACTCCAGTGACGGGGGAGATGACGTCATGGAGCACGGGGATAATGCAGTGGAGGGGGATACAGCTCTAGACACTGAAATGAACATACCGGCGGAAGTGCCCCCCGAAGTCGATGAAAGCGGAAATGACGTAGATGCGCGGAAAACAGTTTCCGGTTCAGGAACTGGAGGATGTTACAGCAGTCTTGTCTTTTTCACCGCAGTCAACTCCGTAATGTCCGTCGGCATGGGGAGTTTTTCTGGATACCTCTCTTCCCAGGTGAGGTTAATTAAGGAAATAATTTCGTTGTGGCATCCTTTAAAATTATAGCTTCATTCAGATATATTGTTACCCACAACCACAAAAAGACGGATTTTAGTCTCTGCGAGAAATCGGTCAAATAGAATGTTAGCGTTGATATTTTTGATAGATTTGGGATCATACATCTCTGTCTCTGTAGCACAACATCGCGTTTCTCTCAGCGCTCCGTCGACAGCCGTCCAGGCAGCTGAGCCGATTTACCACATTCAAAACAGCCAACATGGTGACAACAGTGGGTTGCCTTAAACACATTGCCTTCACTTGGACACCCATCCTCCCAAAAATGTCATAGCTCTGGGCACCGGTCTGCAGTGGCAAAACTGTGTATATTTCTTCTATTTTCGAACTGTTTACATTGTTGCAAAGAAAAATGTGTCCTCCTTACGACCATAGGCATAGGTCAGAAATATGCATGGCTCAGACTTTTCTCAAGTGAACATCCGTCTCAGTGTATGGTGGAGGGTCACACATTTGCCCTGTGTTTCCTTTTCGAAAGTCCTAAATAGGTGGAGATGTGAATGTCCTTGGGTGCCCTTGTATTGCCGTTGACCCCCCTCCCTACCCTACTTTACCCTATCCTACCCTACCCTACCCTACCCTACCCTACCCTACCCTACCCTACCCTACTTTACCCTACCCTACCCTACCCTACCCTACCCTACCCTACCCTACCCTACTTTACCCTACCCTACCCTACTTTACCCTACCCTACCCTACCCTACCCTACCCTACTTTACCCTACCCTACCCTACCCTACCCTACCCTACCCTACCCTACCCTACCCTACCCTACCCTACCCTACTTTACCCTTCCCTACTCTACTTTACCCTACCCTACCCTACCCTACCCTACCCTACCCACCCTACTGTACCCTACTCTACCCTACTTTACCCTACTTTACCCTACCCTACCCTACCCTACCCTACCCTACCCTACCCTACTGTACCCTACCCTACCCTACCCTACCCTACCCTACCCTACCCTACCCTAACCTACCCTACCCTAACCTACCCTACCCTACTTTACCATACCATACCCTACCCACCCTACCCCTAACCCTACCCTACCTACCCTAACCCTAACCCTAACCCTAACCCTAACCCTAACCCTACTAACCCTAACCCTAACCCTACTAACCCTAACCCTAACCCTACTAACCCTAACCCTAACCCTAACCCTAACCCTAACCCTAACCCTAACCCTAACCCTAACCCTAACCCTAACCCTAACCCTAACCCTAACCCTAACCCTAACCCTAACCCTAACCCTAACCCTAACCCTAACCCTAACCCTAACCCTAACCCTAACCCTAACCCTACCTACCCTAACCCTAACCTACCCTAACCCTAACCTACCTAACCCTAACCTACCATACCCTAACCCACCCTAACCCTAACCCTAACCTACCTAACCCTAACCCTAACCCTACCCACCCTAACCCTAACCCTAACCTACTAACCCTAACCCTAACCCTAACCCTAACCCTAACCCTAACCCTAACCCTAACCCTAACCCTAACCCTAACCCTAACCCTAACCCTAACCCTAACCCTACCCCTAACCCTAACCCTAACCCTAACCCTAACCCTAACCCTAACCCTAACCCTAACCCTAACCCTAACCCTAACCCTAACCCTAACCCTAACCCTAACCCTAACCCTAACCCTAACCCTAACCCTAACCCTAACCCTAACCCTAACCCTAACCCTAACCCTAACCCTAACCCTAACCCTAACCCTAACCCTAACCCTAACCCTAACCCTAACCCTAACCCTAACCCTAACCCTAACCCTAACCCTAACCCTAACCCTAACCCTAACCCTAACCCTAACCCTAACCCTAACCCTAACCCTAACCCTAACCCTAACCCTAACCCTAACCCTAACCCTAACCCTAACCCTAACCCTAACCCTAACCCTAACCCTAACCCTAACCCTAACCCTAACCCTAACCCTACCCTAACCCTAACCCTAACCCTAACCCTAACCCTAACCCTAACCCTAACCCTAACCCTAACCCTAACCCTAACCCTAACCCTAACCCTAACCCTAACCCTAACCTACCCTAACCCTACCACCTACCCTACCCTACCACCCTACCCTAACCCTAACCCTAACCCTACCCCTAACCCTAACCCTAACCCTAACCCTAACCCTAACCCTAACCCTAACCCTAACCCTAACCCTAACCCTAACCCTAACCCTAACCCTAACCCTAACCCTAACCCTAACCCTAACCCTAACCCTAACCCTAACCCTAACCCTACCCTACCCTAACCCTACCCTAACCCTAACCCCTACCCTAACCCTAACCCTAACCCTAACCCTAACCCTACAATACCCTACCTAACCCTAACCCTACCCTAACCCTAACCCTACCCTA
>JAWQFJ010019002.1:10000-12500 GCA_034096865.1 Theodoxus fluviatilis
CAGGCATGCGTGCACAAGGTCACTGGGGATATCTGTACATTTTCCGTGTTCCCGGCAATCCATTGTCGAAGACTGAAATACCTGTCTGGAGCCAGAGCTGGGAAGGTCTCAGCAGGATGCATGAATGAGTGACGGACGGACGGATGGATGTGATGGATGCATAGATGGATGGGTGGATGGATTGATGGAGGGATGGATGGATGGATGGATGGACGGATGGATGTGATGGCTGATATGAATGAATAGATGAGTGGATGAGATGGATGATAGTGATTGATGGATAAATAGATGGATGGATGCATGGATGAATGATATGATAGATCGATGGATGATGGATGGATGGATGGATGGATGGATGGATTGGATGAGTGATGGATGGGATGGATATATATATTGGATGGATGGATGGATAGATATGGATGATGGATGGATGGATGAGATGGATGGATGTATAATAGATGGTGGATGGATGGATGGATAATGTAATGGATGGATGGTTGGCGTTGGATTGGATAGATGGATTGATGGATTAGATGGGTGGATGGCTAAGTAAGATGGATGGATGGATGGATGATGATAAATGGATGATGGATGGATGGATAGATGGTTGATGGATGGAATGGATGGACGATGGATAGATGGATGGTTGGATGGATGGATAGATGGATGGATGGATGGATTATTGGAGGGGGGGGGGGGGGATAGATGGATGGATAGATGGATGGATGGTGGATGAATTGATGGATGGCTGGATAGGATGTCATTGAGTTAGTTTACCGACCTATCCAGCTCTTGTAAGCTATGTAGCCACAATCACGAAAACCCGTAGAACTGATTGAAATAAGTTTCAGTGACTATAATCCCTTAGTCGTTTCGCCCCTTACAATCACGTAGGGACACACCGGTTGGTCAATTCTTACCCCCACCACAAGAGACACACGTTGGGTCATTCTTTTACCCCAGCCCCTCAGTGACACCGACGGTTGGTTCAAATTCTTACCCCCCCAAACTCACAGGGACACACGGTTTAGGTCCATTCTTACCCCAACCCCCATGGCACACCGGGGGTCACTTCTTACCCCCAACCCACAGTGGGAGACAAGGTGGGCCAATTCTTACCCCCACCCACGCGGACCTCGGTGGGTCAATTCCTTACCCCCAACCCACAGGAACCACACGGGGGTCAATTTTCCCCCCCCCCGAAACCCAAACACCCCCACCTCCCCTCCCACCCCCCCCCAAAAAAAGCAACAACACCAGGGACAAAACAAACAACCCCACAGGACCACGCGGGGCATTCTTACCTCCACCCCACATGACACAGGGAGGTCAATTCTTTACCCCCAACCCACACTGGGAGTCAAAGCGGGAGATTTGACTCTCTGTGGATCGCGAAACTACGTACGTCGACAATGGCCCTGGTGTGCACTTCCTGAGGCTTCGTGTGGTGCAGTGGGAGGTCCCATTCACTCTGGAAGAACTTATTCGTCAGAGGTTGGAAGTCCCTGAAGAGAGGGCAGAACAGAATGATGGCGTCTCCCTTGCTCCTCTCTTCCAATGGCGCATGACTCGGCGTATGAGCTTTGACTTGGTCTCCAATCTAACCGCTCTGTTGAATCGTGTTTTGTCATGTGTGGCCTTACATAGCTCTGAAGGGTTGACGCCCCTAAAGTGTGCAGTCACTCACGTGAGTCCTGTCAGGAGTGCGTGTGTCAGTCAGTCACTAAGTCAGTCAGTTTGTCATCAGGATTCAGCAGGAAGGCATCAGTGTGAGCAGTCAGTCAGTGAGTCAGTCAGTCATAGTGGTAGTCATTATTCTCAGTCGATAGCAGACGTGAGGAGGCAGTCGGGATCAGTAGGCATCCTGATGAGTCCAGTCCGGCAGCGGGGGCGGAGGGAGGCGATGGGGAGACAGGGAGAGGAATAGTCAGGAAAGCGCAGAGGCCAGTCGTTAGTCATCGGTGGATCTCACAAGTCATCAGCAGGCAGCCTGCCAGGCAAAAAAGCAAAAACAGCCAGTAGAAAGGAGGCCAGACAGCACACAAAAAAAAAGAAGGGGGAGAGCGGAAACGGAAGGCTCGCCGGGGGCCAAAGCCGCGGCTTCAGCGTGCCAAATCGCCTGGAACGGCGGCACTAAAGGGCGGGGCAACGGGGAACAAGGGCTAAGAAGAAAGAAAGAGAAAGGCGAACCGAGAGCCCGGGCACCAGCCATCGAAAGCAAGGAGAAAGCGCGGCGGGAAAACAGGGGAGGGAGGCACCGCAGAGGAGAAAAAAACTGGGAAGAGGGGGCGGAGAAGGGATGGGCAAAAGGTGCGAGTAAGAGAAGCCGGGGAGGAGGGGATAGCGGAGAGGGAGGGGGGAACGGCGGGGAGGTCGGCGGCGGGGTACGCGCGGCCGGGGGGGGGGGCAGGAGCGGGAGGTGCAAAGCACCGAGGGGATTAAAGGCGAGAGCAGAGCGCGCAGACAACAAAAAAAAAAGAGAGACCAGGCCCGGAGGGGC
>JAWQFJ010019003.1:0-20058 GCA_034096865.1 Theodoxus fluviatilis
TGGCGGTGGGTTTGATGCTGCATGGTGTGTTCATGATAGTGACTGAGTAGCAAAACTGACATACTGTACATAAATTATAACTTATCTCATTTTCCCTCTACTAGACTAGTGTCACTTCACAACAGCCTTTTTTCCACGAGGATACATACACGTATCAACAAACCAAAGTTTTAATTCTTTAATGTTTCCTTCGCGTGTTTGTTTATTTGTTTCCGTACTGAGTTACTCGGCGATCTTTCGGTGCTTGAAATGACCTTGCTGGAATCGAATCATCCCTCACTCCTCTCCAATCCCACTGTCCTCTCTGTCCTCTCCAATCCTACTGTCCTCTCCAATCCCACTGTCCTCTCTGTCCTCTCCAATCCCACTGTCCTCTCCAATCCCACTGTCCTCTCCAATCCCACTGTCCTCTCCAATCCCACTGTCCTCTCCAATCCCACTGTCCTCTCCAATCCCACTGTCCTCTCCAATCCCTCACTCCTCTCCAATCCCACTGTCCTCTCCAATCCCACTGTCCTCTCCAATCTCTCACTCCTCTCCAATCCCACTGTCCTCTCCAATCCCACTGTTCTCTCCAATCTCTCACTCCTCTCCAATTCCTCTGCGCACTCCAATCTCTCAATCCTCTCCAATCCCACTGTCCTCTCCAATCCCTCACTCCTCTCCAATCCCACTGTCCTCTCCAATCTCTCACTCCTCTCCAATTCCTCTATGCACTCCAATCCCACTGTCCTCTCCAATCTCTCACTCCTCTCCAATCCCACTGTCCTCTCCAATCTCTCACTCCTCTCCAATCCCACTGTCCTCTCCAATCTCTCACTCCTCTCCAATCCCACTGTCCTCTCCAATCTCTCACTCCTCTCCAATCCCACTGTCCTCTCCAATCCCACTGTCCTCTCCAATCCCACTGTCCTCTCCAATCCCACTGTCCTCTCCAATCCCACTGTCCTCTCCAATCCCACTGTCCTCTCCAATCTCTCACTCCTCTCCAATCCCACTGTCCTCTCCAATCCCACTGTCCTCTCCAATCCCACTGTCCTCTCCAATCCCACTGTCCTCTCCAATCCCACTGTCCTCTCCAATCCTCACTGTCCTCTCCAATCCCACTGTCCTCTCCAATCTCTCACTCCTCTCCAATTCCTCTGCGCACTCCAATCTCTCACTCCTCTCCAATCCCACTGTCCTCTCCAATCCCACTGTCCTCTCCAATCTCTCACTCCTCTCCAATCCCACTGTCCTCTCCAATCTCTCACTCCTCTCCAATCCCACTGTCCTCTCCAATCCCTCACTCCTCTCCAATCCCACTGTCCTCTCCAATCCCACTGTCCTCTCCAATCTCTCACTCCTCTCCAATCCCACTGTCCTCTCCAATCTCTCACTCCTCTCCAATCCCACTGTCCTCTCCAATCCCTCACTCCTCTCCAATCCCACTGTCCTCTCCAATCCCTCACTCCTCTCCAATTCCTCTGCGCACTCCAATCCCACTGTCCTCTCCAATCCCACTGTCCTCTCCAATCTCTCACTCCTCTCCAATCCCACTGTCCTCTCCAATCCCACTGTCCTCTCCAATTCCTCTGCGCACTCCAATCCCACTGTCCTCTCCAATCTCTCACTCCTCTCCAATCCCACTGTCCTCTCCAATCTCTCACTCCTCTCCAATCCCACTGTCCTCTCCAATCCCACTGTCCTCTCCAATCCCACTGTCCTCTCCAATCCCACTGTCCTCTCCAATCCCTCACTCCTCTCCAATCCCACTGTCCTCTCCAATCCCACTGTCCTCTCCAATCCCACTGTCCTCTCCAATCCCACTGTCCTCTCCAATCCCACTGTCCTCTCCAATCTCTCACTCCTCTCCAATCCCACTGTCCTCTCCAATCCCACTGTCCTCTCCAATCCCTCACTCCTCTCCAATCCCACTGTCCTCTCCAATCCCACTGTCCTCTCCAATCCCACTGTCCTCTCCAATCCCACTGTCCTCTCCAATCTCTCACTCCTCTCCAATCCCACTGTCCTCTCCGACCGCACAGCACAATTGCAGAAAACAAAAGTAAACGTATGCTGGTACCCTAATAAAAATTACTTCCATGCGCGCCAGCACACATACATACGCGCGCACATACACAAGCACGCATGCTCGCGCACACAGAGCACGCACGCGCGCACATGCACAAAACCATGAACGCGCACGTATAACGGCACACACACACACACACAACCACACACATACATACACACACACACACACAGATTAGGCAGGCAGGCACAGGTTTAAGAGAGGAGAATCAGGCGATGATGTACAATGCATCACTGGCGACAGGTCCATGTTACCACAGGGCCAGGCCCCCAAGGCAGATACAGGGTGACACAAAAAAAGTTTCATCACCAAAATTCGAATAACTTTCGAAATTTTACTCAGATCTACACAAAACTTTGTTGACATTAGGTCAAGTGTATAGCAGACATACCTAAAGTTTCACATCTGTACTTTAAAAACTCTCTGTGTCACTGGCGATCCAAAATGTGCTTCAAGTGTGCTCCCTGGTGCTGCAAACACACTTGGACCCTCTCGCACTCCTCCCTTGGGATCGCTCTTATGGCTGCTGTGATTGCTGCCTTCAGGTCTGGGATGGTCTGGGGGATGTTTACATACACCCTGTCCTTTAGGTATCCCCACAGATAAAAATCTGGGGGGTTCAAGTCCGGTGAATGCGGCGACCACTCTGGGTCACATCTGCGGCTGATCAGTCGGTCAGGGAAACGCTGCCGTAGCCATCCCTCGCTTCCTCATGTCTTCAGGTGTAAGCTTTTGTTTAATCTGTATTCTGTAAGGATACAAGTGGAGTTCTGAGATCAAAATTCTCCTCACGGACTCCCGGTTGATTCCAAGATCTTGACTTCGACGACGCACAGACTTGCTTGGGCTGCGGGCAACAGAGTCTCTGACTGCAGCAACGTTGGGTGGTGTCCTTGATGATTTTGGTCGTCCAGAGTGTGATTGTCTGTTAGTGTCTTTACCATTTAGGTTTAGCACAGTCCCATGGGTTCTAAACTTGTTGACCCAACTGTAGATCGTCCTGTGGAGAGGAAATTCCCGACATTCGAACCGTTGTCTGAATTGCAGCTGAGCTGCATGAATAGACTTTAGCCGAAAATATGCCTCGACTATAAATGTCTTTTGCTAAGTGGTCCAAGGCATCTCGAAGTTCTACTTTGGTGCACTCACAGAGCAAGGCTTCTTCTTGATGAATTGAAAAAATTTAAAGAATTGATGGAATATTTCAAAAGTTATTCAAGTTTAGGTGATGATACTTTTTTGTGTCACCCTGTAGCAAGAGCCAGCATAGCACTGCATGTCGGTCTCTGTCTGCAGACCCACAAGTCCAGTCCAGTATTACCATTGTGCTAAAAACAACCGCCTTATTGCACAGGCTGGCAAAGGAATGGTCAGAGAGAGAGAGAGAGAGAGAGAGAGACAGAGAGAGAAAGAGAGAGAGAGAGAGACAGACAGACAGACAGACAGAGACAGACAGACAGACAGACAGACAGACAGACAGATAGATACATAGATATAGAAAGAGAGACAGAGACAGAGAGACAGACAAAGAGACAGCGAGAAAAGAATGACAAGACAACTACACAAAACTAGGCATGCATTGCAGAATACACTGAGAGCGATAACTTGCAGATGCTGAAGGTTTAAATTCGTGTCACTAGTCAGTTTAGCACAGCCTATTATCTCCAAGAAGATGAACTTCGTAGGGCCGTTTTCTTGCAGATTCCCATTACCCTTGTCACAACTCATTTCATTGTTTCAAGTTACTCGGACAGCTGTGTTGGGCTCCTGACTACACAGTTTCGATTTGATAACTCTTGGATTCTCACATCTGGACTGGAAACCACTCAGCTATCAATAACAGGGGTGATAATACTTTACAGTTACAGTATTTCATCCCGTATCGCTGCCTGAAAAGATGGTGACATGAAATCATAGACGAGAGATGATTTTTTTCCACAACAAGAATATTGATGGCTGTCATATATCCTTTCCCCCAAAATAATTAAAACCAGCATGGCTACCATTTCCTCGACCAATGCATCAGTGACTACAACGCCGCCACACTGAGCCTGCCTACAGAGCTCCAGCACAGAAAAAAGAAGTGCATCTGACAACATTTCATTTTCAGTGACAAGTGGACGACCATATAAAAAGGACGAACCTAGGGATTTCCAAGAAAGCAGTCAAATTCATAAAACATGTAGGAAACAACGAGGAGAAGCGAAATTAAATATTAAACGTAATTGTGGCAATATTGAAGCCATGTATCATGGTGTCACGACTCATGTGGAATGCACCCCCCTCTCTCTCTCTCTCTCTCTCTCTCTCTCTCTCTCTCTCTCTCTCTCTCTCTCTCTCTCTCTCTCTCACACACACACACACACACACACACACACACACACACACACACACACACACACACACACACACACACACACATAATCACTCACGCACGCACGCACGCACACACAAGCACTCACTCACGCACGCACGCACACACACACACACACACACACACACACACACACACACAAGATTTACGTTTTAGGTGCTTTCGATCTAGTCTCACAAGTATCTAACGGGAGGTTTTTTCGGACGCCTTAATTCTTCCACAGCTCATATTTGACGAAATCCGCTGAAACTTACTTATTCCATTTCCATCATCAAATCTCACCTGTGATCGCCATCCGCCCCAAACGTCATCCCCACTCCCATACCCAACCTCATCCTTTATTAATTTCTTCTCGATTCCGCACCTCCCAAATTTCAACCCTGTTTATCCCCAACCCTATCGCCATTTTCACCTTGACCTCAACGCCTATCCTTGCCTCCTGATCCCTATCCCCCCTTCACCTCGACCTCCACACACATCCTTGTTACTCACCCCTATCCCCCCCTTCACCTCGACCTCCACACATATCCTTGTTACTCACCCCTATCCCCAACTTCACCTCGACCTCCACACCTATCCTCGTCCCCCCCCCCCCCCTCCTCTTCCCCTCATCCCCACCTTGACCTCCACACCTATCCTTGCCCCCCACCCATAACCCCACCTTCACCTTGACCTCCACACCTATCCTCGCCCCCCCCCTCCTCTCCCCCTCATCCCCACCTTGACCTCCACACCTATCCTTGTCCCCCACCCATAACCCCACCTTCACCTTGACCTCCACACCTATCCTCTTCCCCTCAACCCCACCTCGACCTCCACACCTATCCTTGTCCCCCACCCCTATCCCCCCTTCACCTCGACCTCCACACATATCCTTGTCCCCCACCCCTATCCCCCCTTCACCTCGACCTCCACACCTATCCTTGTCCCCCACCCCTATCCCCCCTTCACCTCGACCTCCACACCTATCCTTGTCCCCCACCCCTATCCCCCCTTCACCTCGACCTCCACACCTATCCTTGTCCCTCCCCTCCTCTCCCCCCTTCACCTCGACCTCCACACCTATCCTTGTCCCCCACCCATAACCCCACCTTCACCTTGACCTCCACACCTATCCTCGTCCCCCACCCATAACCCCACCTTCACCTTGACCTCCACACATATCCTTGTTCCCCACCCCTATCCCGACCTTCACCTTGACCTCTATACCTTTCCTTGCCACTCATCCTTCCCAAACCTTCACCCCCACGCCGTTCCGTGCCTCCCCACCCCCATTCCCCCTCTGAAGCGCGGATTGCGTGCTGCAAAATCTCAGAACGACAAGAGCAGAGTAAGGCTGACAGAGGGAGACATGAAAAGGATTCTGGGAAGGAGGGCGACTCTGAGAGCTTGGCAGGGATTGGCTACAAAGCATCGCATGACCGTGGAGATCTGTCCGCCATGACAGCCGTCCCGACAGCCCTGTCGGCACGACATGGTCGCTCCGGGATCAGGGTCCGCAGGCGCCAGCAACTTTCCTTTTAACATCCTGATACACCTGAACTTCCATCGCGGTCGCCAGGCCTGATCGAAGATCGAGGCACGCGTGCGATGGCGATTAGTGTCCAGGTAGCCAGATGCACCTGTGCGTATGCCAAGTCCCGGGGTAATATCCCCACCACGATGGTAGTGTAAGGTTTCGGCGCGGAGATGAGGAAGCTGTCAGAAGATCGGAGACGGATCGTGTGAAGGGGCAACCATGAACAGCCCCCTTCTGGCCTGCCTGGTATCGTGTAGTTTGTGTATCGTATACACATCATTGACTTCCAGCGTGCTTTTCTGTCATTGGGTCTCAAAGCTTCTTCCACAAAAGTACAACAATCTTCTCAAAGGCCTTCATCAAGTCAGAAATAAATTCACTCGTGAATTTCCTTTTATAAGCGAGAAAAAGGTGCTTGTTTTGGGTTTCACAATCAGATGGCGTTAGAAGAGCAATGTAACATCAAACCAGACAATGAAAACTGCACCACCGCCGCCACCACCACCAACCACCGCCGCTGCCGCCACCGCCACCGCCGCCACCACCATCACCACTGGCACATCACCACCACTGCCATCACCACCACTACCAACACAACCACCGCCACCACAACCACCCCCTTCACACTAACCATCACGATTACCACCCCCACCACTACCACTACCACGACCACTACTAGGACTACTACTACCACCACCACCACCACTACTACTACTACTACCACCCCCACCACTACCACCACTACTACTACTACTACCACCGCTACTACTACCACCCCCACCACCACCATCTCTATCATAGTCGTCATTGTCTTCGATAATATCATCACCATCATTTTGGTCATCATCGTCCTCATTATCTTCATCGCATCTGTCGTCGTCATGTTCATGATGACTGGCAAAGAGAGACTGGAGCTCCCAGAGCAAAGCCCTGCCAGGACGCAGCTGGACAAGCTGCCTGAGCAGGGCTACAGTGGCTGCCTGAGCAGGGCTACAGCGGCTGCCTGAGCAGGGCTACAGTGGCTGCCTGAGCAGGGCTACAGTGGCTGCCTGAGCAGGGCTACAGCGGCTGCCTGAGCAGGGCTACAGGGCTACAGTGGCTGCCTGAGCAAGGCTACAGGGCTACCGTGGCTGCCTGAGCAGGGCTACAGCGGCTGCCTAAGCAGGGCTACAGGGCTACAGGGCTACAGTGGCTGCCTGAGCAGGGCTACAGCGGCTGCCTGAGCAGGGCTACAGGGCTACAGTGGCTGCCTGAGCAGGGCTACAGGGCTACAGCGGCTGCCTGAGCAGGGCTACAGGGCTACAGCGGCTGCCTGAGCAGGGCTACAGGGCTACAGCGGCTGCCTGAGCAGGGCTACAGGGCTACAGCGGCTGCCTGAGCAGGGCTACAGGGCTACAGCGGCTGCCTGAGCAGGGCTACAGCGGCTGCCTGAGCAGGGCTACAGCGGCTGCCTGAGCAGGGCTACAGCGGCTGCCTGAGCAGGGCTACAGCGGCTGCCTGAGCAGGGCTACAGGGCTACAGCGGCTGCCTGAGCAAGGCTACAGGGCTACAGCGGCTGCCTGAGCAGGGCTACAGGGCTACAGCGGCTGCCTGAGCAGGGCTACAGCGGCTGCCAGGCTGTCCACGCCACGTCAGGCTCCACCATCAATACGCCTTGGTGGCAGTTACTATCCAGATTCACCCTCCACCCCCACCCCACCCCCTCCCCACCCCCACTCTTTACAACCATCCACACACATCTTCCCCACGAAGTGTACCACCACCACCACCACCCCCCAACCCCCCCCCCCTCCCCCCCCGGACATGACTTTCAATCATTCCCCAAATCCATTGCATGCACTCTAGCATACTTCAACAACGACAACTTACACACACACGCACGCACACGCGCACACACACACACACACACACACACACACGCACGCACACACACACACACACACACATACACACACACATACACACAAACTTACGCACGCACACACACTCACACACACACACACTCACACACAGACAACCCGCTCTTATTCCCTCACTCACTCCTCTGAACTGCGACAATGCTTCACCCTACCCCGCTTTCCCTTTCCATTGCCACAACTCTCCCTTTCCATTGCCACAACTCTCCCTTTCCATTGCCACAACTCTCCCTTTCCACTGCCACAACTCTCCCTTTCCACTGCCACAACTCTCCCTTTCCATTGCCACAACTCTCCCTTTCTACTGCCACAACTCTCCCTTTCCATTGCCACAACTCTCCCTTTCCACTGCCACAACTCTCCCTTTCCACTGCCACAACTCTCCCTTTCCACTGCCACAACTCTCCCTTTCCACTGCCACAACTCTCCCTTTCCATTGCCACAACTCTCCCTTTCCACTGCCACAACTCTCCCTTTCCACTGCCACAACTCTCCCTTTCCACTGCCACAACTCTCCCTTTCCACTGCCACAACTCTCCCTTTCCACTGCCACAACTCTCCCTTTCCACTGCCACAACTCTCCCTTTCCACTGCCACAACTCTCCCTTTCCACTGCCACAACTCTCCCTTTCCACTGCCACAACTCTCCCTTTCCACTGCCACAACTCTCCCTTTCCACTGCCACAACTCTCCCTTTCCACTGCCACAACTCTCCCTTTCCACTGCCACAACTCTCCCTTTCCACTGCCACAACTCTCCCTTTCCACTGCCACAACTCTCCCTTTCCACTGCCACAACTCTCCCTTTCCACTGCCACAACTCTCCCTTTCCACTGCCACAACTCTCCCTTTCCACTGCCACAACTCTCCCTTTCCACTGCCACAACTCTCCCTTTCCACTGCCACAACTCTCCCTTTCCACTGCCACAACTCTCCCTTTCCACTGCCACAACTCTCCCTTTCCACTGCCACAACTCTCCCTTTCCACTGCCACAACTCTCCCTTTCCACTGCCACAACTCTCCCTTTCCACTGCCACAACTCTCCCTTTCCACTGCCACAACTCTCCCTTTCCACTGCCACAACTCTCCCTTTCCACTGCCACAACTCTCCCTTTCCACTGCCACAACTCTCCCTTTCCACTGCCACAACTCTCCCTTTCCACTGCCACAACTCTCCCTTTCCACTGCCACAACTCTCCCTTTCCACTGCCACAACTCTCCCTTTCCACTGCCACAACTCTCCCTTTCCACTGCCACAACTCTCCCTTTCCACTGCCACAACTCTCCCTTTCCACTGCCACAACTCTCCCTTTCCACTGCCACAACTCTCCCTTTCCACTGCCACAACTCTCCCTTTCCACTGCCACAACTCTCCCTTTCCACTGCCACAACTCTCCCTTTCCACTGCCACAACTCTCCCTTTCCACTGCCACAACTCTCCCTTTCCACTGCCACAACTCTCCCTTTCCACTGCCACAACTCTCCCTTTCCACTGCCACAACTCTCCCTTTCCACTGCCACAACTCTCCCTTTCCACTGCCACAACTCTCCCTTTCCACTGCCACAACTCTCCCTTTCCACTGCCACAACTCTCCCTTTCCACTGCCACAACTCTCCCTTTCCACTGCCACAACTCTCCCTTTCCACTGCCACAACTCTCCCTTTCCACTGCCACAACTCTCCCTTTCTACTGCCACAACTCTCCCTTTCCACTGCCACAACTCTCCCTTTCCACTGCCACAACTCTCCCTTTCCACTGCCACAACTCTCCCTTTCCACTGCCACAACTCTCCCTTTCCACTGCCACAACTCTCCCTTTCCACTGCCACAACTCTCCCTTTCCACTGCCACAACTCTCCCTTTCCACTGCCACAACTCTCCCTTTCCACTGCCACAACTCTCCCTTTCCACTGCCACAACTCTCCCTTTCCACTGCCACAACTCTCCCTTTCCACTGCCACAACTCTCCCTTTCCACTGCCACAACTCTCCCTTTCCACTGCCACAACTCTCCCTTTCCACTGCCACAACTCTCCCTTTCCACTGCCACAACTCTCCCTTTCCACTGCCACAACTCTCCCTTTCCACTGCCACAACTCTCCCTTTCCACTGCCACAACTCTCCCTTTCCACTGCCACAACTCTCCCTTTCCACTGCCACAACTCTCCCTTTCCACTGCCACAACTCTCCCTTTCCACTGCCACAACTCTCCCTTTCCACTGCCACAACTCTCCCTTTCCACTGCCACAACTCTCCCTTTCCACTGCCACAACTCTCCCTTTCCACTGCCACAACTCTCCCTTTCCACTGCCACAACTCTCCCTTTCCACTGCCACAACTCTCCCTTTCCACTGCCACAACTCTCCCTTTCCACTGCCACAACTCTCCCTTTCCACTGCCACAACTCTCCCTTTCCACTGCCACAACTCTCCCTTTCCACTGCCACAACTCTCCCTTTCCACTGCCACAACTCTCCCTTTCCACTGCCACAACTCTCCCTTTCCACTGCCACAACTCTCCCTTTCCACTGCCACAACTCTCCCTTTCCACTGCCACAACTCTCCCTTTCCACTGCCACAACTCTCCCTTTCCACTGCCACAACTCTCCCTTTCCACTGCCACAACTCTCCCTTTCCACTGCCACAACTCTCCCTTTCCACTGCCACAACTCTCCCTTTCCACTGCCACAACTCTCCCTTTCCACTGCCACAACTCTCCCTTTCCACTGCCACAACTCTCCCTTTCCACTGCCACAACTCTCCCTTTCCACTGCCACAACTCTCCCTTTCCACTGCCACAACTCTCCCTTTCCACTGCCACAACTCTCCCTTTCCACTGCCACAACTCTCCCTTTCCACTGCCACAACTCTCCCTTTCCACTGCCACAACTCTCCCTTTCCACTGCCACAACTCTCCCTTTCCACTGCCACAACTCTCCCTTTCCACTGCCACAACTCTCCCTTTCCACTGCCACAACTCTCCCTTTCCACTGCCACAACTCTCCCTTTCCACTGCCACAACTCTCCCTTTCCACTGCCACAACTCTCCCTTTCCACTGCCACAACTCTCCCTTTCCACTGCCACAACTCTCCCTTTCCACTGCCACAACTCTCCCTTTCCACTGCCACAACTCTCCCTTTCCACTGCCACAACTCTCCCTTTCCACTGCCACAACTCTCCCTTTCCACTGCCACAACTCTCCCTTTCCACTGCCACAACTCTCCCTTTCCACTGCCACAACTCTCCCTTTCCACTGCCACAACTCTCCCTTTCCACTGCCACAACTCTCCCTTTCCACTGCCACAACTCTCCCTTTCCACTGCCACAACTCTCCCTTTCCACTGCCACAACTCTCCCTTTCCACTGCCACAACTCTCCCTTTCCACTGCCACAACTCTCCCTTTCCACTGCCACAACTCTCCCTTTCCACTGCCACAACTCTCCCTTTCCACTGCCACAACTCTCCCTTTCCACTGCCACAACTCTCCCTTTCCACTGCCACAACTCTCCCTTTCCACTGCCACAACTCTCCCTTTCCACTGCCACAACTCTCCCTTTCCACTGCCACAACTCTCCCTTTCCACTGCCACAACTCTCCCTTTCCACTGCCACAACTCTCTCTTTCCACTGCCACAACTCTCCCTTTCCACTGCCACAACTCTCCCTTTCCACTGCCACAACTCTCCCTTTCCACTGCCACAACTCTCCCTTTCCACTGCCACAACTCTCCCTTTCCACTGCCACAACTCTCCCTTTCCACTGCCACAACTCTCCCTTTCCACTGCCACAACTCTCCCTTTCCACTGCCACAACTCTCCCTTTCCACTGCCACAACTCTCCCTTTCCACTGCCACAACTCTCCCTTTCCACTGCCACAACTCTCCCTTTCCACTGCCACAACTCTCCCTTTCCACTGCCACAACTCTCCCTTTCCACTGCCACAACTCTCCCTTTCCACTGCCACAACTCTCCCTTTCCACTGCCACAACTCTCCCTTTCCACTGCCACAACTCTCCCTTTCCACTGCCACAACTCTCCCTTTCCACTGCCACAACTCTCCCTTTCCACTGCCACAACTCTCCCTTTCCACTGCCACAACTCTCCCTTTCCACTGCCACAACTCTCCCTTTCCACTGCCACAACTCTCCCTTTCCACTGCCACAACTCTCCCTTTCCACTGCCACAACTCTCCCTTTCCACTGCCACAACTCTCCCTTTCCACTGCCACAACTCTATCTTTCTACTACCACAACTCTCCCTTTCCACTGCCACAACTCTCCCTTTCTACTGCCACAACTCTCCCTTTCCACTGCCACAACTCTCCCTTTCTACTGCCACAACTCTCCTTTCTACTACCACAACTCTCCCTTTCTACTGCCACAACTCTCCCTTTCTACTGCCACAACTCTCCCTTTCCACTGCCACAACTCTCCCTTTCCACTGCCACAACTCTCCCTTTCCACTGCCACAACTCTCTCTTTCCACTGCCACAACTCTCCCTTTCCACTGCCACAACTCTCTCTTTCCACTGCCACAACTCTCCCTTTCCACTGCCACAACTCTCCCTTTCCACTGCCACAACTCTGTCTTTCTACTACCACCACTCTCCCTTAGAACTGCCACAACTCTATCTTTCTGCTGCCACAACTCTCCCTTTCCACTGCCACTACTCTTCCTTTCTACTGACACAACTCTGTCTTTCTACTACCACCACTCTCCCTTAGAACTGCCACAACTCTATCTTTCTGCTGCCACAACTCTCCCTTTCCACTGCCACAACTCTCCCTTTCCACTGCCACTACTCTTCCTTTCTACTGACACAACTCTGTCTTTCTACTACCACCACTCTCCCTTAGAACTGCCACAACTCTATCTTTCTGCTGCCACAACTCTCCCTTTCCACTGCCACAACTCTCCCTTTCCACTGCCACAACTCTCCCTTTCCACTGCCACAACTCTCCCTTTCCACTGCCACAACTCTCCCTTTCCACTGCCACAACTCTCCCTTTCCATTGCCACAACTCTCCCTTTCCACTGCCACAACTCTCCCTTTCCACTGCCACAACTCTCCCTTTCCACTGCCACAACTCTCCCTTTCCACTGCCACAACTCTCCCTTTCCACTGCCACAACTCTCCCTTTCCACTGCCACAACTCTCCGTTTCTACTACCACAACTCTCCCTTACCACTGCCACAACTCGTCACTTCCACCTTCCGCTCCCAGTTTGCATGCTTCCTGGTGTGTTTCTTCTTCTCTGACCACTTAAGTGCAGCACTGAATACACTCACCTTCTCTTGCCCTTTCACCTCTGCCCTGAGCACTCTCTATGCAAATGTCTGAAGTTCCTGACCCAATCGCATGACCCCACCCCCCGCGTCTTCCCATGCAGCGCAGTCCTGGAGCAAAGTAGGTGTCCACTCACTTTCCCCTCTGGAACTCCCGGTCTTCTCCCATCTCCGCCCGTATTCCAAACTTACCAAGGAACGCCCACCCACCTCCATCGCCATCCCCCACCCCTACTCCTCCCCGTCCACTCACCCCGTCCCTGTCCCCTCCTCAGCAAACTCCAGGTGGGTGGGGAGGGAGGCAGAAACAAAAGGAGACAATAGGTTCTGACCTTGTTGACATTTCATGAAGGTCAACGTTACAGAGAATAGTCTCCTGAAAGCTGGTTTCCAAGGCAACGAACCAGAGGTTTTCTCTCATTCATTACCAGCTTCAGCTGGCTTCAATGAGACATAGTTGGCTGCTTGTCGAGGCAGAACAGACCGCGGGTTGGGAAGGGAAAGCAGTATTCAGAACCACAGCTTGCAATCGGCAATCAAGCCAAGAGGACAGTGCCGAGCAAATGCAAAAGGCAACGAAAAGGCAATAAGAGTGTCCTGGAACGGTGCATCCCATGAAGCTATCGACCTCACCCCACCAAGTCTGCTTCCGTGAGGCGCTGCACTCGTAGGTGGAGGACTGCTCTGCACAGAGAATTAACTGCCTGCTGGCGTCTGCTCGGGCCTCCAGGCCAACCATAAGACTCTCAAAGAGGGATCCAGTGTGCGAGCACACACACAAGTGCGCACACGAATGCATGCACGCAAACACAGGCACGCACACAGGTACACATGAATACCAGCATACGTCCACACGTGCATGCGTACATGCACCCGTACGTTGGCACACATGCACACACGTAAGCAGACACTAAGGACGACAACCGTGCAACTAATAATTGCAAACACGCAGGCACAACAACAACAACAACACACACACACACACACACACACACGCACACACAAATACACGCATACACACACACACACACACACACACACACACACACACACACACACACACACACGAGTACGTCACTAAGGCAACGCTGATCGTCTGCGAAGACGATAGGGAGGTGTGTACTCACCAATCCATCTGTTGTGCAACATCTGCAACAGCAGACCTCATTCTCGATTTTTCCCGCGCAATTTCACCCTCCAATCTCATCGAAAGGCATCTTCCATTAATTATCAACTAGGACATCTTGCAATTAAACCAAAAAAAAACTACGGCATGGACTTTTTCCCTTCCAGCCTTGCGCCTCTGTGTGTCTCACCGCCGCGTGCGGAATGCACAGAGCCCTTCCATCAGTGTGTCCAGAGCCAGCCACATAACCCTTCCATCAGTGTGACCAGAGCCAGCCGCAGAGCCCTTCCATCAGTGTGTCCAGAGCCAGCCACATAACCCTTCCATCAGTGTGACCAGAGCCAGCCACAGAGCCCTTCCATCAGTGTGACCAGAGCCAGCCACAGAGCCCTTCCATCAGTGTGACCAGAGCCAGCCACATAACCCTTCCATCAGTGTGACCAGAGCCAGCCACAGAGCCCTTCCATCAGTGTGACCAGAGCCAGCCGCAGAGCCCTTCCATCAGTGTGTCCAGAGCCAGCCACATAACCCTTCCATCAGTGTGACCAGAGCCAGCCGCAGAGCCCTTCCATCAGTGTGTCCAGAGCCAGCCACATAACCCTTCCATCAGTGTGACCAGAGCCAGCCACAGAGCCCTTCCATCAGTGTGACCAGAGCCAGCCACAGAGCCCTTCCATCAGTGTGACCAGAGCCAGCCACAGAGCCCTTCCATCAGTGTGTCCAGAGCCAGCCACAGCGCCCTTCCATCAGTGTGACCAGAGCCAGCCACAGAGCCCTTCCATCAGTGTGACCAGAGCCAGCCACAGCGCCCTCCCATCAGTGTGACCAGAGCCAGCCACAGAGCCCTTCCATCAGTGTGTCCATAGCCAGCCGCAGAGCCCTTCTATCAGTGTGACCAGAGCCAGCCACAGCGCCCTTCCATCAGTGTGACCAGAGCCAGCCACAGAGCCCTTCCATCAGTGTGTCCAGAGCCAGCCACAGCGCCCTTCCATCAGTGTGACCAGAGCCAGCCACAGCGCCCTTCCATCAGTGTGACCAGAGCCAGCCACAGAGCCCTTCCATCAGTGTGACCAGAGCCAGCCACAGAGCCCTTCCATCAGTGTGACCAGAGCCAGCCACAGAGCCCTTCCATCAGTGTGACCAGAGCCAGCCACAGAGCCCTTCCATCAGTGTGACCAGAGCCAGCCACAGAGCCCTTCCATCAGTGTGTCCAGAGCCAGCCACAGAGCCCTTCCATCAGTGTGTCCAGAGCCAGCCACAGAGCCCTTCCATCAGTGTGTCCAGAGCCAGCCGCAGAGCCCTTCCATCAGTGTGTCCAGAGCCAGCCACAGAGCCCTTCCATCAGTGTGTCCAGAGCCAGCCACAGAGCCCTTCCATCAGTGTGTCCAGAGCCAGCCGCAGAGCCCTTCCATCAGTGTGTCCAGAGCCAGCCACAGAGCCCTTCCATCAGTGTGTCCAGAGCCAGCCACAGCGCCCTTCCATCAGTGTGTCGATAGCCAGCCACAGAGCCCTTCCATCAGTGTGACCATAGCCAGCCACAGCGCCCTTCCATCAGTGTGTCCATAGCCAGCCACAGAGCCCTTCCATCAGTGTGACCAGAGCCAGCCACAGAGCCCTTCCATCAGTGTGACCAGAGCCAGCCACAGAGCCCTTCCATCAGTGTGACCAGAGCCAGCCACAGAACCCTTCCATCAGTGTGACCAGAGCCAGCCATAGAGCCCTTCCATCAGTGTGTCCATAGCCAGCCACAGAGCCCTTCCATCAGTGTGTCCATAGCCAGCCACAGAGCCCTTCCATCAGTGTGACCAGAGCCAGCCACAGAGCCCTTCCATCAGTGTGACCAGAGCCAGCCACAGAGCCCTTCCATCAGTGTGACCAGAGCCAGCCAGCCACGCGTGCAGACGACATGCATGTGCAAGGAAAAGGCAAGGAAGAAAACAACAATTCATAACCAAACACCGCCATCTGGACAACACTAGTAAAGGCTGATTAATCAAGGAAACAAAACATGAGCGTCATTTCCTCTTTGTAAGAATAAGTCGAAACATCTGAGAGACTCCGAGGCAAGGGTTGAACCCTTTCGGCCTCCTTTGTAACTTGTGAAAACGCGATGACTCAAACTGCAATATTCACTTTGAGAAATATCAACTTAAAAATAATCTTGATCACAAAATGTATTGTGTGTGTATTGTATATGTGCATGCACATTCATAAAAAACAATGTCATTTCATGATTGATATCATCATCGTCATCGTAGTTCAAAAAAGGCATTATCTTTAACATCACTATTGTACAAGTAAGATTTAAAGAGACGAACCTAGTACGATAGTGATAGCCTCCGGTTTTCTATGTTTTGTCATGAAGAGTGCCGTACCAAAAGGGAAGAATGGAGGAAAGTATTGAGGGGTGGGTGGGGGTGCGGGGTTGAGGGGTGAATAGCAGATGGAAATACGGGGAATACAAGGAAACAGATTTTATGTCTGAAGTTAAAAATAAAAGGCCTGCAAAATTAAAACTGAAGAACATAATGTACAATGAGCAAGTGCACACACACACATACACACACACACACACACACACATACATACACACACATACACACACACACACACACACACATACACACACACACACACACACACACACACACACACACACACACACACACACACACACACACACACACACACACACACACATACACACACACACACACACACACACGCACACACACACACACACACACACACACATACACACACACACACATACACACACACACACACACACACACATACATACACACACATACACACACACACACACACACACACATACACACACACACACACACACACACACACATACACACACACACACACACACACACACACACACACACACACACACACACACACACACACACACATACACACACACACACACACACACACACACACATACACACACACACACACACACACACACACACACACACATTCGGATTATGGTTGTAATCTATATTAATAGATCTAAGATGACATAAACTTGAGCATATCTATTGTATGATGCATCTGATACAAGGACATATCTTCGACTCCATGAGCCGAGCTTTTGGCGAAAATATTCCACATAGGGTTCCTTCATTCTTTTTACCATGGTGAAAATACTTGTTTTCAAACGAGCGCATGCGGGCAATTTTCGAGAAATGAAAAATATATCTTTTTAAACGTTAAACAAAGTACTAACGTACAGTCCGACGCTTATTTTCCAGCTTCACAGGTTCTCGTCATGAGGAAAAAAGGTTCATCCAGTGCAGGTAAAGGGCGCGTCCTTTTTCGATAAATTGTTCAGTGCGGCCACTGGAGTCCCTTCAACGCCAAAAAGAGACATTTTGCCCTTTTACATGTCATTTCTCCATGTCCTAACTCAGAGCCTCTCCTCTCTCCCTCTCTCGCCACCCCCCACCCTCTCTCCCTCTCTCGCCACCCCCCACCCTCTCTCCCTCTCTCGCCACCCCCCACCCTCTCTCCCTCTCTCGCCACCCCCACCCACTCTCCCTCTCTCGCCACCCCCCACCCTCTCTCGCCACCCCCCACCCTCTCTCCCTCTCTCGCCACCCCCACCCTCTCTCCCTCTCGCCACCCCCCACCCTCTCCCCCTCTCTCGCCACCCCCCACCCTCTCTCCCTCTCTCGCCACCCCCCACCCTCTCTCGCCACCCCCCACCCTCTCTCCCTCTCTCGCCACCCCCCACCCTCTCTCCCTCTCTCGCCACCCCCCACCCTCTCCCCCTCTCTCGCCACCCCCCACCCACTCTCCCTCTCACCCCACCCCCCACCCACTCTCCCTCTCTCGCCACCCCCCACCCACTCTTCCAAATGTGTGTGCGTGTATGTGTGTGCGTTGTGTGTGTGTGTGTGTGTGTGTGTGTTTTGAATGTGTGTGTAAGTGTGCATGAGAGTGCGTGTGTGTCTGTGTGTGTATGCGTGTGTGCGTGCGCTTGTGTGCGTGCGTGTGTATGAGTGCGTATGTATGCGTGCGTGCGTGCGTGCGTGTGCATGCGTGTGCGTGCGTGTGTGTGTGTGTGCGTGTGTGTGCGTGCGTGTGCGTGCGTGTGTGTGTGTGTGCGTGTGTGTTCAAAGACATTTCTTTCCCGATCATTTATTCCCAGTCATTTCTCCCCCGGTTCGCGTTCTCCCCTGATGTAACTTCGTCCCTGACATGTCCAAGCCGGAGCTCTCACCCCTCATGCCCTCCCCGCCCTCCACTGTACATCCCACACACGATGCATGACAAAACACAGAGAGTGAGAGAGAGAGAGAGAGAGAGAGAGAGAGAGAGAGAGAGAGAGAGAGAGCGAGCGAGAGAGAGAGAGCGAGCGAGAGAGAGAGAGCGAGCGAGAGAGAGAGAGCGAGCGAGAGAGAGAGAGCGAGCGAGAGAGAGAGAGGTGATTAAGATAGAGGATCAGTGGAGGATGAACGAAAATTTCTAGTGTATTCTCTTCAAATAAAGTAAAGTAAATGAAAATGGGGAGAAATGACCAGGGGGAAATGACCAGGGGGAAATGACCAGGGGGAAATGACTGCGTGAGAAATGACAGGAGTAGAAATGACCGCGAAATGACCCGAGCGAAAAGGCCGAGGAAGAAGTGTCCCCATACTCCTGTGCAAGTGTGTGTGTGCTCGCGCGTGCAAGCTTGCGCGTGTGCGTACGTTCGTGCGCGCGCGCACGCGTGTGTGTGCGTGCATGCGCGTAAAAATGACATTTATCACAATAGCAGAGCAAACCCCAATGTTCGAAAATGAGTCATCAGAAAAAGAAAACTCATTTTTTAAACCCCTTCCGAAGCACATCAAAAGCCATGAAAAAACGAGCTTCGAAGCACGCGATAAGAGCATCGGTAAAATAGTTTTGCTCTTCTTCCTTCACTGCGACCTGGGGTGTGCCTGTCTTGCACTAACGACGCCAGGACAGCGAGTGTCAGGATGAAGGTGAATTTACAGAAAAAATTGCCACTCCGACTATTCCCCCAGACTCGGCCCAAATGTTCCTCTGAGCAGGCACAGAGCGGCCAGTCACATCTCACTCCACAGCCCTGCACTAGAACCAGTGTGTTCTACGCTTGTCGTATCCACGTTCAAATGGACCATTTCCGAATTGCCTCTCACTTCTGTCATCTGCGTAATGGATGGTCTACTCATGTAAACATGTTGTATGCACTTTCAAATGGACCATGTTCGAACTGCCTCTCACTTCTGTCGCCTATGTAACAAACGGCGCACTTCTATACCTGGTACGTGCCAAGTTTGAGCTTGGTCGAGCAAAAGCAAATCCTGTTCATGCATTTTGAGTCCAACACACAGTATACATGCAGTGCTCAGGCAGGCATACGTCCACTGCGGCGAAGCGGAGATCTAAGCGAGGATCGAGTACACTGTGTAATGAGGACAATGAAAAGCAAACGAGCTAATCGACCCCGGCCGCTTCTACGCGACAGTGTTGGAAGTTTAGACCTGGTATCGACGCTCACCTCCCAACATCCATGTGCGTGTGCATACCCTCTGCAAGCCATGGAGTGTGCTTACTAGCTGCTGCTGTTGCTATTCCTGCTAGTATGGTACTGTCGCTACTGCTATTGCTGTTGTATAATACTGCCGCTACTGCTATTGCTGCACTGCCACTCCTGGTATTGTTGTTAGTGACTACCGCTAAAGTTATTGCTGCCAGTCTGGTACTGCCAATACAGCAATTGCTCCTAGTA
>JAWQFJ010019004.1:0-17500 GCA_034096865.1 Theodoxus fluviatilis
AGCATTCCCTTTCATTGCTCCACATCTTTCTCTACGAATGGTGCATACAGAAAGTGATTCTCGCGTAAGAACAGAAAACCTAATGAGAAAATGTGCAGATGATTAGCCAAACGAGAGCTGGAATGGTGGAGAGATGAGTAAAATTTGCGGATTTCTTTGACGTTGAAGGTAAAAACATAATGGGTAATAACTTCTATCACAAAATAGCAAATCTCATATCACTTCGCTCTTGTTCGGTAGTCCCATGAAGCGGAGTCTTCCAAGGAAACCTCCTTCCTGTTACTGACAGCATATACACGTACAGTCTGCCTTACACATGCCAACACGCCGATACTCATTATCAACAGTCAGGTGATCATGATGGTTTTTATGTGGTAGGGGGAGGTAATTCAAAACACGCGTCCGAGCCTGAAGGTTTCAGAGACAGCACTGTGCAGGGAAGAAGTGTCCGCTTCCTGGAGAAGGACAAAGCAGCCTTGCACCACACAGCCATAGGAGCACCTCGCTTCTGCCCAGGTTCCAGAACGCAGCGGCCTCGGGAGACAGGTGAACTACACAGAACCCACCTTGAGCTGGCTGCAGACTCCAAAACCACGATGACGTCACGTTGCGAAAAACCAATGACGTCACACACAATGCCCCCCCCCCCCCCCCCCCCCCCTACGTTGTTCAAAAACGTACTGCACCACTGGGGAAGAGGAATCCTGGGTCCTCCGCACTGAAGATGACCAGTGGTCGCTCCATCAGCAATCACAAACAAGAACACATTCAGCACCAGTTCTTGATTGAAGGCTTGGCATCCCATATGACGTCACTGGCCAAGATCCCACGTTCCGTCAAAGAGTCGGAGGAAGAGGTCTGTATCTATGTACATACACTACACAGTCTGTAGACGTGTCTCTGTGTGTGTGTGTGTGTGTGTGTGTGTGTGTGTGTGTGTGTGTGTGTGTGTGTGTGTGTGTCTCTCTCTCTTTCTCTCACTTTCTCTGTACACTGGCAATGTGAGGTAGACATATGGTCTGACAGCTTGCGCTCTCTCCAGAGTTTATGCCGGCATTCTTCACATAGTTCCTTTTCAAGACAGATACAGAATCTGGTTTAAAGAAAATGTCCCTTTTCAAAATCAAATATTCAGATTTTCACTGCTGTGGTTTTGAAAATATTTCTGACAGAAATAGGTATACATAAGGAGACGCATCGTCTTTGCACAAGAGAGTGCCACATTTCACTTCCATAAAGGACTTCTAGAGAGTGCCACATTTCACTTCCATAAAGGACTTCTAGAGAGTGCCACATTTCACTTCCATAAAGGACTTCTAGAGAGTGCCACATTTCACTTCCATAAAGGACTTCTAGAGAGTGCCACATTTCACTTCCATAAAGGACTTCTGTTCTAGAGAGTGCCACATTTCACTTCCATAAAGGACTTCTGTTCTAGAGAGTGCCACATTTCACTTCCATAAAGGACTTCTAGAGAGTGCACATGATCATCATTCACAAATGCACTTTTGCTTAGTAGAGTGTAAACGATCTTCAAAGAGTTTAAACTTTAATCAATGTATCAAATCGAAACTGCCATTTCCAAAAGGAATTACTCCATCGTGAACCGTCTCCATAAGACACTGAGAAGATGAGACGGAAGAAAGAAACTCTCAGAAACCACACATACCTCCTAAAACAATTGAGTTGAAGATTTCTTTTTCAAAGAAAATGCATAACTGTGCATTGATTTGTACAGGAACAAAAATGTTAATCAAAGCCCAATAAGGTTATTTGCAACGTGCACATGCCTATTCACAGTTCGCGTTCTTCCTGCCACTTAACCGCCCATCCATTCACGTTTCTTCTTGGTTATGGGCACAGGAAGTCAGCCCCTCTTCCTCATCACAAAACCTTGTCAATACTATTGTACAGGTGTCGCGGCAGATTCATCGCTCCATTCAAAAGGCCTCTCACCAAAACCCCCCCCAAAAAATCAGAAATCAAAACTATAGATATGCATTCAACATTCACATATACATCCTCAACAGCTCTGGAAAACACTGCTGCATCCCAGCCTTTCTCCACATGAGCATCCCATGAAAACATCAAGACCAAACCGAGCTTTGTCTGTCATTTGTTTCCACATCTTCCTGCGGATGATTGCGGGGGCGTGTCAAAAGCGCACTTCACCAGCAAAGTGAATCACAGACGTTTGAAATTAGATACTGTGGTTCGCGTCAGACGTCTTCGAAACCCCAAGTAGACCTTCGTCCTGAGTTTCAGACTGGCGTTTTCGATTCCTCTCGAGGTGGCATGCTCCTGCACTGGAACTTCATCCAGTACTGATGTCGCCCTTCCGTCTTCACGTTCATCAGGGCACCAACCCATCTGCCGTAGACATGATGGGTGCAGGAACAAGAGGTATTCAGTGTCGAGCTGTCCTTTGCGTCATATCTACATGCGTGTAGGCTGGGGTTTCCTGAATGCCCATGACGCACTACAAACAAGCTCTTCGCTTTCTGTCAGAGAACCTGGAGCAGGATATTCGGCCCCATGTGCACAACTAGTTACAACGTCGTTCTCAGTCAGCGGTGAAAGAACACTTATTTTCTTAGCGTACATCTCGTCGTCACATTTCGATCATGATGTTAACTAATGAATCTACGTTGCCTTTTAGGTATTTGCGTTTGTAATCTTGTGCACAACGTCATAACCACTCCCCCCCCCCCCCCCCCCCCCCCCCCCCCCCCCCCCCAATGACGTCCCTGATGCCAAACCAACCAATCAACATACGCCATTGGATTTTCTTCTTCGTCACTCTAAGCAATGTGACGTCGGCTAATGACGTCAAGTCTTACGTCACAGTCTCCCCCACGTGACGTCATTCTCGGCAGGACGCTACCGCCTGGCCACAGAAGATCTGTTGGCGTGGAGGAGGTACAACGCAATGTCCTGGTGGCCCCCGAAGGCCGCGATGTGGAGCGCGCTCCAGCCGTCCCTGTTGGCGAGCTTGACGTCGGCGCCGAAGCGGATGAGCAGCTTGACCAGTTCCAGGTTTCCGTTCTGGACACACTGGTGCAGCGCTGTCTGGCCCTCGCAGTCGAAGAGGTTGACGTTGATCTTGCCTGTAAAGACAGAGAGGTCAAGGTTGCAGTTTGCATATAGGGACATGCAAATCAATGAGATCGTCAAAAAGGAAATGCAAGATGTTGCTCACATAGACATATATACATGGCAAGTTTACATTGAGGGAAATAAGATAGAAGGTGGTTTTCAAAAAATAGTATTCGAGATCTTGCTCTGAGAGAGAGAGATGTAAGATTTGATTTCTTTATTGTTCAGGCCGGCGGCCCGTCACAATGTTACAACAATACGAGGTAGTGGGTGGGGTGGGGTGGGGGGTTGTGTGTGTGTGTGTGGGGGGGGGGGGGGGATATGGGGAGTCGGGGGTCGGCAGGGCGAGAGAGAGACAGAGTACCTGGGGGGAACCAAGAATTGACTTGCACTCACTCTATAAACCAGTTCTACATTTCTAGTGATTTTCCTGGCCAATGGCCTTGCATTCCATACAAAGGCTGATAGGCCGTAAAACTAACTTCATTCATTCATTCATTCATTCATTCATTCATTCATTCATTCATTCATCCGTCCATCCATTCTCACAAAAGGTGTATATTACACGTGAAATGCATTTGTTTTCGGTTGCCAATAGCACGGTTCGACCTTCACAGGCGACAGACAAGAGGAGAACGCCCTCGAGTCCCACAGGTCCTCCAGCATGTCACTTCCTCTGTCGCTCCCCCGTCCTTGAGGAGAAATCAGAGCCACCCCAATAAAACAGCAAGCGATTATCCTAGGTCGTTGGCACCTCGTTTACTCCCGACCCCTACGTCCTTCGCCCATCCCTTCCCCTCTCCATTTCTCTCTCTGACCCTTGACCCTCCCCCTCTCTTCCTTTCCCTCCCTCCCCACCCCCATTTACACCCCTCCCCCTTCTCTCTGACCCATCCCCCTCCCCCTCTCCGTCCTTTCCCTCGCTCCCCAGCCCCACCCATTTCCACCCCCCACCCCCTTCACCATTTTTTTTCTCCGCAACTGTTGTCTCTTGATGTTCTTCCCGTAGACAGGGTGACATTTTGTGGGGTGTTGGGGCAGAGAGGATGGGGTGTTGGGGCAGAGAGGATGGGGTGTTGGGGCAGAGAGGATGGGGTGTTGGGGCAGAGAGGATGGGGTGTTGGGGCAGAGAGGATGGGGTGTTGGGGCAGAGAGGATGGGGTGTTGGGGCAGAGAGGATGGGGTGTTGGGGCAGAGAGGATGGGGTGTTGGGGCACAGAGGATGGGGTGTTGGGGCAGAGAGGATGGGGTGTTGGGGCAGAGAGGATGGGGTGTTGGGGCACAGAGGATGGGGTGTTGGGGCAGAGAGGATGGGGTGTTGAGGCAGAGAGGATGGGGTGTTGGGGCAGAGAGGATGGGGTGTTGGGGCAGAGAGGATGGGGTGTTGGGGCAGAGAGGATGGGGTGTTGGGGCAGAGAGGATGGGGTGTTGGGGCACAGAGGATGGGGTGTTGGGGCAGAGAGGATGGGGTGTTGGGGCAGAGAGGATGGGGTGTTGGGGCAGAGAGGATGGGGTGTTGGGGCAGAGAAGACGGGGTGTTGGGGCAGAGAGGATGGGGTGTTGGGGCACAGAGGATGGGGTGTTGGGGCAGAGAGGATGGGGTGTTGGGGCAGAGAGGATGGGATGTTGGGGCAGAGAGGATGGGGTGTTGGGGCAGAGAGGATGGGGTGTTGGGGCAGAGAGGATGGGTGTTGGGGCAGAGAGGATGGGGTGTTGGGGCAGAGAGGATGGGGTGTTGGGGCAGAGAGGATGGGGTGTTGGGGCAGAGAGGATGGGGTGTTGGGGGAGAGAGGATGGGGTGTTGGGGCAGAGAGGATGGGGTGTTGGGGCAGAGAGGATGGGGTGTTGGGGCAGAGAGGATGGGGTGTTGGGGCAGAGAGGATGGGGTGTTGGGGCAGAGAGGATGGGGTGTTGGGGCAGAGAGGATGGGATGTTGGGGCAGAGAGGATGGGGTGTTGGGGCAGAGAGGATGGGGTGTTGGGGCAGAGAGGATGGGGTGTTGGGGCAGAGAGGATGGGGTGTTGGGGCAGAGAGGATGGGGTGTTGGGGCAGAGAGGATGGGGTGTTGGGGTAGAGAGGATGGGGTGTTGGGGTAGAGAGGATGGGGTGTTGGGGCAGAGAGGATGGGGTGTTGGGGCAGAGAGGATGGGGTGTTGGGGCAGAGAGGATGGGGTGTTGGGGTAGAGAGGATGGGGTGTTGGGGCAGAGAGGATGGGGTGTTGGGGCAGAGAGGATGGGGTGTTGGGGTAGAGAGGATGGGGTGTTGGGGCAGAGAGGATGGGGTGTTGGGGCAGAGAGGATGAGGTGTTGGGGCAGAGAGGATGGGGTGTTGGGGCAGAGAGGATGGGGTGTTGGGGCAGAGAGGATGGGGTGTTGGGGCACAGAGGATGGGGTGTTGGGGCAGAGAGGATGGGGTGTTGGGGCAGAGAGGACGGGGTGTTGGGGCACAGAGGATGGGGTGTTGGGGCAGAGAGGATGGGGTGTTGGGGCAGAGAAGATGGGGTGTTGGGGCAGAGAGGATGGGGTGTTGGGGCACAGAGGATGGGGTGTTGGGGCACAGAGGATGGGGTGTTGGGGCACAGAGGATGGGGTGTTGGGGCAGAGAGGATGGGGTGTTGGGGCAGAGAGGATGGGGTGTTGGGGCACAGAGGATAGGGTGTTGGGGCAGAGAGGATGGGGTGTTGGGGCAGAGAGGATGGGGTGTTGGGGCAGAGAGGATGGGGTGTTGGGGCACAGAGGATGGGGTGTTGGGGCAGAGAGGATGGGGTGTTGGGGCAGAGAGGATGGGGTGTTGGGGCAGAGAGGATGGGGTGTTGGGGCACAGAGGATGGGGTGTTGGGGCAGAGAGGATGAGGTGTTGGGGCAGAGAGGATGGGGTGTTGGGGCAGAGAGGATGGGGTGTTGGGGCAGAGAGGATGGGGTGTTGGGGCAGAGAGGATGAGGTGTTGGGGCAGAGAGGATGGGGTGTTGGGGCAGAGAGGATGGGGTGTTGGGGCAGAGAGGATGGGGTGTTGGGGCAGAGAGGATGGGGTGGTGGGGCAGAGAGGATGGGGTGTTGGGGCACAGAGGATGGGGTGTTGGGGCAGAGAGGATGGGGTGTTGGGGCACAGAGGATGGGGTGTTGGGGCACAGAGGATGGGGTGTTGGGGCAGAGAGGATGGGGTGTTGGGGCAGAGAGGATGGGGTGTTGGGGCAGAGAGGATGGGGTGTTGGGGCACAGAGGATGGGGTGTTGGGGCAGAGAGGATGGGGTGTTGGGGCACAGAGGATGGGGTGTTGGGGCAGAGAAGATGGGGTGTTGGGGCAGAGAGGATGGGGTGTTGGAGTTCGCCTCGGGATGGTCTCTGGATGGTGGTAGTAAAGGTAGAGAGAGGTCTGTGGGAGTACGGGTAGAATGAGATGAGGGGGCAGGGGTGTAGAGGGTAGAGGAAAAGAAAGGGGAGTGGGGGGGGGGGGGTTGGGTAGCGAAAAGGGGGGTGGGGGTGGAGGGGGAAAAAGAGTTGTGAGGTGGGATTTGGCTGGAGATGGGTGGTAGGGTGGCAGGGCAGGGTAGGTGGTGGTGGCGAGTGTACCCGCGGTGTGGTAGTGGCAGAGTGAAAAAATGAACAGCCGGGTTGATGGTGGGGAAGAAGAGAGAGAGAGAGAGAGAGAGAGAGAGAGAGAGAGAGAGAGAGAGGAGGGGGAGGGTGGTGGTGTTAAAGGGCATTTGAGGTGGTGTCGCCTTTCGAGCCTTTGCAGACAACAAAGGTGACAATTGTGAAGTGGCACTGCACCCCTGTAGTCCCGCCAGAAACTCTCTGCCAGGAATCTCAGGCATGGAGGGGCGGGGTTGGGGGGGTAAGGAGGAGAGGGTAAAGGGGGGGTGTAGAGAAAGGGGGGTAGGGGAACAGAGGTGAAGGCTGGTCGAGACTGTGGCAGGGCAACGACAAACTGACTCGACTCGCTGTCGCGTACGACTATTGAGGCCAAATGGAGAGAGGAAAAAGGGCAAGGGGACAGAGCGAGACTGGAATGGCGATGGCCTGGCAAAGGTAGTGCTGGTGGCGGCTGACAAGACGGGAAAAGGTTGGAGAAAAAGCTGGAGGATAAGTGGGTGCATACAGGCCTACTCGCGCGCACGCAGGCACACATGCAGACACGTAGACAAATTCGCGTATGCGCATTGAGATAGAGAGAGAGAGAGAGAGAGAGAGAGAGAGAGAGAGAGAGAGAGAGCGAGAGAGACGGACGGACGGACGGACGGACGGACACAATTGGAGACACAAACAGACAGCAAGACACATACACAGATACAGAGAGTCACACACACACACACACACACACACACACACACACACACACACACACACACACACACACACACACACACACACACACACACACGTACATGTGCTCTTACAGACACTGACAAATTATCTACTAATGAATCCCCTATCTTTCTTAATCCATTCACCTATACGTTCTTCTACTGTTCATTCCATCGATCTCTTCATCCACAGACCAACTCACTAAGATTTCATCTAAGCTGAACGCTCCCACTTGTCACTGTGAATCCCAGACAAGAAGAAGCGATTTACTATTCCTCTGTCTGGCAGTCCCAGACTGCAACACGAGACGCCATTGTCCGAACAAGGTGGCGTCTCAAGGTCAAACCACAATAGCGTCACATCTAAGACGACATACGTCGCCGCCATTTTGTCTATCTCAAGGAGAGTCTCCACACGACAAGATCAAATCTTCAGGAGGGCAGATCTTTAGAACATCCTCTTGAAACGGACACCAGCATCTCTTATAATGCGCTCGGTAGTTACAATTCAGCTGAGAGTAACTTTTGCGCGTGGCACCCTGTATACTGTGAGAAGACCCTTAGCTAATACCAGGACTCTGACACAGAAAGCAACAGAATGCACCTCCCCGACGAACTAGCACAATAAAACCCATTGCAAAAACGAACTCAGACACCCACTGAATCTGAATGGAACATGTAATCCTGGGGGTAACCCAGAATAGGTCAATGACAAAAACGTTCTGCGCAGGACAAAGGAGTTAGTCAGCATGCAATATTTGTACAACACAAAGCATGGATGAGCATGCTGGAATTGCTGAAGAAGAATGTTGATGGATTTCAATACAAATCGAAGACGGCTCATGGTAAATAAAAGACAAATGGGGCATTCATTTGCATTTTGTCAGTACGTTCCCAGCGAAGTTAAGATCTTGATACTACAATAACAGCAACCCAATGACCCGGTGATTGCCACGAGCAGAGTAAACAACACCCACTTGTGTGTGGACAGTCTAAATACAAAAGCAACCTTTACATTCACACAACAAGCAAACTAGATAGTAGGATGGTCTGAGTGTGAGACATCTATATTCTGAAAAGAAAAGAAAAGAAAGATAAGCCTAAAGAAGAACTTAGAAGACACTGAATAAACTCGGTATGGTATGTACTGGGTCAAGAAGGCATTTGAAGTCGCCAGAAGCAGGAGGACATCAACACTTTATCCCCAGGGTTTCTTGAGACATGGACCTTCTCCAAAACTTTACAGCCAAAATCCCTGGCTATGAGTCGTCCTGAAAGGCAAGGCAACACTTCATGGCCTATCGAACCGTGCACGCAGTCCGTGCAGGTTCACTGAGCATCTCAACGACAGAATGCCGACCTTGGTGCACTTTTAAATGCATTGCGACACGTCAATTCAGAGAGGCATGCACTAGGTGGACAAAAGGCACGTTTCCTTTCCTTTTTAGTCTTCCGCCAACATCCCCAGCACTCCCAAGGCACGCACCTTGCTTAGCATTCTCAAACGCCCACTTCAATTCCCATCCCAACCTCGACAGTCCCAACACACTGCCCCAGCCCCGTGCATCTTTTGCTGCTTTGGTAGTTTTGCACGGCATGGCGCTTACAATCTCCAACACGCACACGCTTGCTTTGAGGGTGAGTGAGGCGTGGGCACGGACGGAGAGCTGGGTAGAACCAGCAGGTATTCACTAGTTAAACTTCCATCGAGAGATCGACAGAAACGATACGGAGTGCTTTGAAATTCAAATTCATGTATGCGAGTATGATCCACAACTCGTGAGTAAGCTTCACAACTTCCACTAGATGACGAGGTAAGTTTGAGATTGTACAGAGACACACACGCATATAATTATGTACTGCATGTAAACATCAGGAGTCTTACTGATTAACGTACTAGTGTACATCAACTGAACGGATGTCTGTGCGCGTTCATACATGCATGCATGCACAGAGAGAGAGAGAGAGAGAGAGAGAAAGAGAAAGAAAGAGAGAGAGAGAGGGGGAGAGAGAGAAAGAGAAAGAGAAAGAGAGAGAGAGAGAGAGAGAGAGAGAGAGAGAGAGAGAGAGAGAGAGAGAGAGAGAGAGAGAAATCAACAGCACACGCGTGCAGGTAGAACATACTGCCCCAGCTCCTTCTTTTGTCCTCGTCCTCCTTTCAGTTTTGTACAAAGCAAGATCCTCAACATCAGCATGCGTGTCGCAGGCCATAAAGAAGCTGAGGACAAAGGCAGAGAGGAGAGGTGCAAACACACATTGCATCTCTTGCTCCGTAAGTCACCAGTGTTCAAGTCGCGGTGTCGGGCCCCAATCTTCGCCTCAAAGCGAAACTCGAGAGAACAGAACGAGAGGACGAAAGCTGAAGCAAGACGGGATACAGGCAAGTGCTGGGCGTAGAATCTGGGGGAAGAGAGCAGAACGACCAGCCACGCAGTCTTACATACACGCATTGCAGCCAGGTCGCCGTCCCTAGCTCGCCGCAGTCACAGCCATCGACTTCTGGGCCGCTCTTCATCCCAGTTGTGACTCTCAACGAATCATGGATGTTGTGATGTGTCATCTATCTTTATCACGGCAAGAGTGGCGCCAATCGATCTTCAAGTCATTCTCATTTAAGGTCCGTGGCGATGCCACGTAGCCTCGATGACTATACTCAATAAACCATGAAGACTGTGCGAGGATGGGGATTCTCTCACGGCACCAGAGGTTACAAGCGCCACAAGAGGAAGGCTACGCTCCAGGCAGACAAAGCAGCTTCTGTCTTCAGATGCCAACGCTGTGGTTTGGACTCCGTACAGCGTGTTTTAATTGGCCGTAGCACCCGAAGTGAACGAAGGCCGAAGTGGAATTAACGAACCTGTGTTCGGGGACTGTTGTATTGGAATGGGCCGAAATGGACTTTCTGTGTTCGGGGACAGTTGTATTCGAATTAGCCGAAATGGACTTTCTGTGTTCGGGGACAGTTGTATTCGAATTGGCCGAAATGGACTTTCTGTGTTCGGGGACTGTTGCATTCGAATTAGCCGAAGTGGACTTAACGAACCTGTGTTCGGGGACTGTTGCATTCGAATTGGCCGAAGTGGACGTTCTGTGTTCGGGGACTGTTGTATTCGAATTAGCCGAAGTGGACGTTCTGTGTTCGGGGACTGTTGCATTCGAATTAGCCGATGTGGACGTTCTGTGTTCGGGGACTGTTGTATTCGAATTGGCCGAAGTGGAGCCTATGATCACAATCCCAGCCTAGAGTTCCGCGACTCCCGAATGAAAGAGCGATCTTGTATGACCAATCAGGACGTAGTTATGTCTACTTCGTCTAAGTATAATCCAACTACGTAGAACACGATCACCGGAGTAAAGATTTCTTTCATTAAAAAAGGCATCCCAAAATTGGGGGGGGGTTAGGGACGATGCGATTTGCCGCATTTTCGAAGAAGCTGCTCAATGAATCGTGAACCTGGCGAAATGAAGCGATGGATTCTGCCTTGCGTTCTGAGCCTGTCAGTGATCTGGTCGCATGGCTAGAGGCTGTAGAACTGGATTTGCGTGCGCATGCGCAAGATGCTCAACTCGTACCGCACATCCCTCAGGAGTGAGACTGGGCACCTCATAGTGGTAAAGTGGAAAAATGTGCAAGATAACAGTAACTTATTAGTTCTCTCGTACGCTTACTTTAGAGTTCAGAGGGTTTTGGAATGATAACCTCGGTAGCCCGATGACCAGGGGGAAAAAGTAGGTGGTTTGCGCGGGATGGTGGTGGTAATGGAGGGGATAGTGGTGGTGGAGGTGGAGGTGGTGGTGGTGGTGGTGGTGGTGGTGGTGGTGGTGGTGGTGGTGGTGGTGGAGGTGGAGGTGGAGGTGGTGGTGGTGGTGGTGGTGGTGGTGGTGGTGGTGGTGGTGGAGGTGGTGGTGGAGGTGGTGGTGGTGGTGGTGGAAAGGGTAGCAGTGGTAATGGTGGTGGACGAGGTGATTGTGGAAGGGGTCGTGGGGGACAAGATGGCGGTGTAGTGGTGGTGGTAGCTGAGGTGGTGGTATTGGTGGTGGTACTGCTATTGGTGGTACAGGTAGTGGTTGTTGGTGTAGTGTGTTAGTGGTGGTGGCATTGATAATGGTGGTAATGGCGGTGGTTGTGGTAGTATCAGGAACAGGGGTTATGATGGGTTTCATCTAGGTCACCCAATACGTGACCGCGCACTGCCTGCACATGTTCACCGCTCGAGAGAAAGTAAACATGTCTTACTTACTTTTCAGTCCAGTCGGGAAAGTATATAGAATACGGAACATCTACTACAATCCATGATAATCAGATCCTTTCTCAGCCAAATGTAAGAAAGACACGCGAAAGCGGCATCCACACACAAGTACAAATCTTGAACTTTCTACAAAATGTCTCTTGCTGTTGAGTTCGACCATTCATATTCCTACACAATTTAATATCAGTTACGATTTAAAGTATGCCAAAACTACAAGTGAAATAATGTCCCACCTTTGCTTATGAAGCAGACGAAGAAAAACAAGGAAAAGAGCGCGGTCAGAAGTAATAACACGAAGAAGTTATTTATCCAGCCCTTATGAACTTTAAATGCAGATCCCGTCACATAAACTCCTCCCTTTGTGCCACAGTAATATCAGAGAAACGAGGAAACAATTAACTATTCGAATGTAAGATCTGATATGTAGAATTCTGAAATAAAGCCTTTAGCAAGGTCTCAAGTTCAATCTCTTTCGACTCCTCCCTCTTTCCCTCTCGTAAATTTCAAAGCACAAGTTTATCAATATAAATCACAACTGCATTCGATACGAAAATGAACTGTTAAATCAAATAAAATAAAAGAACAAAACATTCCACCAAACAATCTTTGCTACAGGTTCTGAGGTTATACTTCAATTTCAAATACTAAACGGTTCGGCACATAGCTAAGCACGAAGGCAACCATTGGAAGTGAGATAAGTCACTGTCAATACTAAAGACAGAAACAGCGAGACAGACAAAGGTGAAATCCGAGGTGTTCACTTAAACGTGGCCGGCTGGGACTGAGCTGGCGGCGAACCTGGTGAGAAAACTTGGACGCGGCGTGGCCGAGCTGAAGCGCAAACAGGGGATAAGTAAGTAAGTAAGTAGGTCAATAAGTAAGTCAGTAAGTAGGAAAGGACCGTGGGAACCATAGCCTGTGAAAGCACAAAGCGGGCGCTTCGCCAACAACGGATGCTTCCCCTTTCTATGTCTTTCGGTGGTGCTACACGTTGTTTGGGGGGAGTGGGTGGTGGGTGGGGCGGGGTTGTGGGGGGTGTGGGGGGTGGGTGGGGCGGGGTTGTGGGGGGGGGGGGGTGGTGGGTGGGGCGGGGTTGTGGGGGGTATGGGTGGTGGTGGTGGGGATAATAAGTCTTTTTGTGATTCGGGGATTGAGCATTCGTGAAAGAGATCCTTCACAAAGAGACATATATACATCTCCTCCGTTGTCTGCCATCTCGTTCTTTGTTGAAATCGTCCCTATAAACATTTCGCTAAATCCAGTGAATGTATTGACGACTGCGCCGCTACGAATTGATCGTATCACTGCAATCAAGGTTGTGTTGAAACGTTTATAACAATGATATCATCATTCGTGTGAATCACTACATGCCTGGTGTCTGAGATCTTTCTTTCGGCGGTCGTTATTCAGCTCTTTCTTTTAATGGCGATTTCTAGTTTCACGTGGCATCTTATCTTCCAAGCGACGGGACAGCGCCACCGGAATTAACACCGATTACGGTAGACATGGTTCCAGTCAGTGAAGCTAGCGGACAGAAGCCGCATCTTCGACCGATAAAACTTGAACGCAGGGTATTATGGGACACTGAAAGGAAAGGCGCACAGGGTCGCGTTGCTTAGTCTACCTACCTAGTTGGCAAACAATATGCCGGTGTCAGCTTGCGCCAAACGTTAGACTGCCTTTACATCTGCTTTCATCATGCAGACCCATGTTGACACCGGCCTATCATTCACCAACAAGGTAGGTAAAGGAATGTGTCCTCACTTTCGCTGCATAGGGCAATGCGGAACGGTTAGACTGCAAAATGGTTTTAATATGCAAAATCAACGACATGCCTTCAGAAAGATTATATGGCAATAAAAATGTACAAAGCTAGCTACGACAGAGTTGGAGACTGTCTATGGACTGAATGCAAGATAACTATAATACAGGTAATATTTCTTGACTGGGCATATGGTACGTCCTTTTTTCATGCAGATAATGGTGTGTGTGTGTGTGTGTGTGTGTGTGTGTGTGTGTGTGTGTGTGTGCGTGCGCGTGTGTGCACGCGTGTGTGTGTGTGTGTGTGTGTGTGTGTGTGTGTGTGTGTGTGTGTTGTGGGTGTGTGTGTGTGTGTGTGTGTGTGTGTGTGTGTGTGTGTGTGTGTGTGTGTGTGTGTGTGTGTGTGTGTGTGTGTGTGTGTGTGTGTGTGTGTGTGTGTGTGTGTGTGTGTGTATGTGTGTGTGTGTTTGTGTGTGATTATGTGTGTGTGTGTGTGTGTGTGTGTGTGTGTGTGTGTGATGTGTGTGTGTGTGTGTTTGTGTGTGTGTGTGTGTGTTTGTGTGTGTGTGTGTGTGTGTGTGTGTGTGTGTGTGTGTGTGTGTTTGTGTGTGTGTGTGTGTGTGTTTGTGTGTGATTATGTGTGTGTGTGTGTGTGCACGCGTGCGTGCGTGTATGCATGCATAGCACTTTTCTTTTTATTTCTCTGAAAATGTCGCACGTATGCCAGAGGAAAATAAATAGCAACAGCAGCGCATGTTGCAGTGCCAACAGGAAGGAAAGATTGGCGTCTGTCATTCTCCGAAGGCCAAATGGAAGCAAGCCTGGCATTCCCAGTAACTTGATTAAAGAGAGTCACGCTTCGCGAGTGCACGGTACGATTAGAAACGTAGTGTATACTGTATGTAGGTAAAAGGTGACGGCGAAGTTGTCAGCAGGTCGTTTTCCCGTCATTTCCGTCTGCAGACTCGTGACAATTATGCAACGGTCGAATTCATTGGGTGATAATTAGGACTCTGGGCATGCGCAAAAAACCCATTCCGTCCCTTCCGCCACCCTCCTCGCTGCCGTAAGACTTCTATAGAACTGTATCCCAGTGACACTACTTTGTCGTCGAGAAGAGAAGTGGAGTTGTCACAACGAGAACGACAAGGGTCTGTTGCGAAGGCGCTGTCTTCCATAACTGGGTAGAGGTTTTATGGACAAAGGCACAAGAATCGCACGAAAGCAACAACCATTGGACGACCCTCAAAGTTGGCACAAGTTATGCCCACGAAGCGGCCGGCATAGAGGGTTCAGCTTAGGATGTGCACCCACGCTTGCAGGTGCATACGGGACAAAGCCCCTTCGCCAAGCTGTCTCTGTGACTTCTTGAGAGACCACCATCAACATCGCTGCCTCCGCTTGTCCAGAAAGGAGCTGCTTGCCTGCCCTCCAAGCAGGTACAGGACCATGGGGGACAGGGCGTTCCAGGTACAGGACCATGGGGGACAGGGCGTTCCAGGTACAGGACCATGGGGGACAGGGCGTTCCAGGTACAGGACCATGGGAGACAGGGCGTTCCAGGTACAGGACCACGGGGGACAGGGCGTTCCAGGTACAGGACCATGGGGGACAGGGCGTTCCAGGTACAGGACCATGGGGGACAGGGCGTTCCAGGTACAGGACCATGGGGGACAGGGCGTTCCAGGTACAGGACCATGGGGGACAGGGCGTTCCAGGTACAGGACCATGGGAGACAGAGCAGGACCACGGGGGACAGGGCGTTCCAGGTACAGGACCATGGGGGACAGGGCAGGACCACGGGGGACAGGGCGTTCCAGGTACAGGACCATGGGGGACAGGGCGTTCCAGGTACAGGACCATGGGGGACAGAGCAGGACCACGGGGGACAGGGCGTTCCAGGTACAGGACCATGGGGGACAGGGCGTTCCAGGTACAGGACCATGGGGGACAGGGCAGGACCATGGGGGACAGGGCGTTCCAGGTACAGGACCATGGGGGACAGGGCAGGACCATGGGGGACAGGGCGTTCCAGGTACAGGACCATGGGGGACAGAGCAGGACCACGGGGGACAGGGCGTTCCAGGTACAGGACCATGGGAGACAGGGCAGGACCATGGGGGACAGGGCGTTCCAGGTACAGGACCATGGGGGACAGGGCGTTCCAGGTACAGGACCATGGGGGACAGGGCGTTCCAGGTACAGGACCATGGGGGACAGGGCAGGACCATGGGGGACAGGGCAGGACCATGGGAGACAGGGCGTTCCAGGTACAGGACCATGGGGGACAGGGCAGGACCATGGGGGACAGGGCGTACCAGTGCTCAGCACCGAGACTGTGGAACGGTCTTCCACTTGGCATCCGACAGTCAGACTCTCTCTGTGCATTCAAGAAGAAACTTTAAACTTTTCTCTCAGTGACTCTGAGCAGCGCCTTTGGGCAGTGTTCTGAAATATACCGACACACATGTACACACTTGCAGTGGCAGAGAAAAACCTGACGATGACTGTCTGCTTCTCACAGAAAAAAAGTTTCCCAGTGTGATTTTACACAGTGTTCATTAGCGTTATTAAAATTAAATACAATATATTTCAAGAACAGGAGTGGAGGTCAGGAACGAAACATAGCAAACGAAATAGCTTTCAAAACATAATAATATTCGACAAAAGACATCGCCAACATTTGAATTATGGCGACCAAACCAAAAATGCACTGAAAAACTCCCCTCCTTATAAGAGAATGAAAAATAGACCGACAGAAAGATCGAATGTACTCTCGCCTTGGGAACCGCGAGATCACAGCTTTAATCCTGCCATCATCGAGAAGGGGAGGCCATTAAAGCCTCCCAGCCGATGAAAAGCATTGTTAGCGAAGCCGTCATTGGGGATTTTAGAGGCGCATTCTCTCATGAAGCGTACGGCGGGAACAACTGAACTGTTTAGTCATACATCGCTCACTTTCACGACCACTTAAATCAGGGGCCATGACACGATTAAGGGCTGCTCTGATGGAGTGAGCTCTTACAAAACTGCCAACGGCAGTCCAGAATTTGACAAAGACGGGTGCAGGAGCTGGAGAGAGCAGGCACTAACTCTCTAATGTGCAGCCACCAAGAGACCCTTGCACCCATCATGCAACGCGCAATTATTCGCAAAAAGCCTCCGGTTCTCGGCCGTCTAAAGAGAAGGGAGGGAGGGAGGGAGGGAGGGAGACACAGCGAGAGAGAGAGAGAGAGAGAGAGAGAGACAAACACACACACAGAGTGAGAAGGAGAGAGAGAGAGAGAGAGAGAGAGAGGGAGAGAGAGAGAGAGAGAGAGAGAGAGAGAGAGAGAGAGAGAGAGAGAGAGAGAGAGGGAGAGAGAGAGAGAGAGAGAGACACACACACACACAAACACACACACAGAGAAGAGAGAGAGAGAGAGATGTGAGAGAGAGAGAGAGAGAGAGAGAGAGAGACAGAGTGTGAGATGTGAGAGAGAGACAGAGAGAGAGAGAAAGAGAGAGAGTGAGATGTGAGAGATTAAGCGACAGACGGAAAACGGCATGCAGGGGTACGCGCCCGCGCACACAAACACGCACGCACACAAACACGCACGCACGCACGCACACACACACACACACACACACACACACAAACGCACACAATCATACATGCACACACACGCAAACTCACACACAAACACGTATACACACACATGCATATTAACACACATGCACACACACACACACACACAAACACACAAACACGTATATACACACACACACACTCTCTCTCTCTCTCTCTCTCTCTCTCTCTCTCTCTCTCTCTCTCTCTTCTTTCAAACGCAAGCAAACCAGCGTGGAAACTCGAGATGGCAATATGCTAACAGGGTTCCACTGTATATAAGAGAAGAAAAAACACTTGCCCCTGTAGAAAGGGAGAGAAAATGAGGGCTTGGCATGTCTACCTAAGAACCCCACTTTCAAGTTCTCCTGTTGAACTTGTACAACCGACCGTTTCCCCCTCCGCTCCCGACCTACTTCCCACCACCCACCGCCTCCCTCCCTGTCTTCCTCTTACGGCAGGTAGGAGGGTGGTGGTAGGG
>JAWQFJ010019006.1:0-25000 GCA_034096865.1 Theodoxus fluviatilis
AGGCATACTTTTTATTTGAAATGTATCTATATTGCGAACCTATCAAAGGTATCTTTAAGCATCTGTGGGAGTGAGTTTTTTAAAACACATACAAAACACACACACATACATGCAAACACGCATATACACACATGCACTTACATGTTAACACATACAAATGCACACACACAAATGCAAACACACGCACACACACACACACACACACACATACACACACGCGAACATTCACACACGCAGAGAGAGAGAGAGAGAGAGAGAGAGAGAGAGAGAGAGAGAGAGAGAGAGACAGAGACAGAGACAGAGACAGAGAGACAGAGACAGAGAGAGGTGAGAGAGAGAGAGAGAGAGAGAGAGAGAGAGAGAGAGGGAGGGAGGGAGGGAGGAGAGAGAGAGAGAGAGAGAGAGAGAGAGAGAGAGAGAGAGAGACCCAGAGGAATGGAGTAACATATTGTTGGATATTTGGACGAGTGCAGAGACGTGTATTCTGACCGAAAAACTCACGTTTGAGCAGACACGCATACACAATGATGTTTTTTATTCGTACACGTACGCAAATTTATGCACGAATACACACACTCACGCACACGTACACATTCATGCACACACACATATATACACACATGCACACGCACACACATACATACACCCACACGGACACACATACACACAAGCACACGCATACACACACACACACACACATGCACACACACACACGCACACACACACACACACACACACACGTACACACACACAGACACACACACACACACACATACACACACACACACATACACACACACATACACACACACACGCACACACACACACACACACACACGTACACACACACAGACACACACACACACACATACACACACACACACACACGCACGCACACACACACACACACACACACACACACACACACACACACACACACACACACACACACACACTCAAGCTTATAGCGCCTTACCCGCATGTGCTTGTTGAGGGAGGACGACTGGCTGAAGGACTTGTCACACACCAGACACTTGTGAGGCCTGTGCTTCTCGTGCACGTGTAGGATGTGAATGCGCAACCGATCTCTCTTCTCGAACGATCTGCAAATCGCCAAAGACAATTCTGCACGCTGGAAAAGGGTTTGAGACAACATGGAATGACTACTGATAATAGTCTATGATTTTTATTATAAGTAACATTAAAGTATAGGGGAATTTCACCCCCGGTCGCCGCTGTGCAGCGCTCAGTAACCAATTTCACTTCTCGGCAGAAATAAGCACTTAGTTTTTTATGTTTACCATAACTACTTTTTCTCTCTCGCTATTCTTGAATACCGGGATTAACTCTTTGGTGGTAATTAGTATTTGACAATAATGAATTTTACGGAGAAGGTTGCAGGAAGGAAATGCAACAACAACAACAACAACAACAAAGGCTTGATAAAGGAATGTAGTTTTGCTCTGAGAAGCCAAACCAGCTTATCGATAGACAAAGAATGAAAGTGACATATGAGAGAGAGAGAGAGAGAGAGAGAGAGAGAGAGAGAGAGAGAGAGAGCGAATGTGTTTAATTGAGAGAGAGAGAGAGAGCGAATGTGTTTAATTGAGAGAGAGAGAGAGAGAGAGAGAGAGAGAGAGAGAGAGAGAGAGAGAGGAGGGGGATGTTAAGGGGATTGATGTGAATAAGGGGTTGGAAGAAGATAATTGAATGGTTGGATGAATTAATGAATTAATGAATTAATGAAAGGATGAGTGGATGGATGAATGGATTTATAGATGAGTGGATGGATGGATGGATGGATGGATGGATGGATGGATGGATGTGTGGATGGATGGATGCATGGGTGGATGTGTGGATGGATGGATGGATGGATGGATGGATGGATGGATGGATGGATGGATGAATGGATGAATGGATGAATGGATGGGTGGATGGATGGGTGGATGGATGGGTGGATGGATGGATGGATGGATGGGTGGATGGATGGATGAATGGGTGGATCGGTGGATTGGTGGATGGATGGATGGACGGATGGGTGATGGGTGAGTGGATAAGACTTCGTAGTCAGTCAGCCTATGTCGGCAATGCTCGGCTATGTTCGACACCAAAGCCATTGGCGTTGGCTGGAATGTGAGCAAGTCAAGACCATTTCCTTCAGTCATTCTTCCTTTCCAAATGGCGTAGAGAGTCATAGTAGGTACATCTTTACCTGCAACCACTCTCTCCCGGGTTGGCGGGCTTGCGGGGAAGAAATGGAGGAATAAAGAAGAGAGTGGAATGTCAAAATGACACATCGCTTTTGCGGCAAAATGCTTCTGGATTCATGAGAACTGAAGTGAAACCACTTGGGAAAAGTCATATGCATATTATATATAGCAGGCAAGAGGTAAAGACAGGGGTGCTTGCTTGTAGACGGCGGCTTTTCGTACATCAGTGAATGCTGAAGCTGCAAACTGTCTCAGTGCAACAAAGACTTACTGCGTGATGACTTGTAAGCTTTCGACCCTCTGTTTTCACAGCAAATCTCTCTTTCACGACTCAACTCATTCGTCGACGTCTATTCTTGTGAGATGTGTGGTCACATCTACATGTAGCATTTGATAAAGTCTACTGTTACAGATGAATACTTCTCTTGAAAGAAAAATTAAACAAGTTATTTAAATTTTGACTGCAATACTCCTTGGCTAGTCCACATCTCAACAGAAACGTATCGTATTGTACAGTGGAGTTTTCGATTTGATTCTTGTATTTCGCATCCCCCCTGCCACTCTCCAATGACTTTCACCTACAACTGCATTCCTATCAATAAATGCATAAACATCCATCGCTTTTTACAAAGTCATGCCCGAAACAGTTCAGACAGCGAAACATTGCTGTAAGGCGTCTCGTTGACCAACGGAATAGCCAAATATATTTTCTACCGTGTTGGCATGGCTGTTGAACCATACAGTACTGAAAACATCCCTCTCCATCATGTCTACAAATTCGCACCATAATTATTTACAAAGTTGATCAATGCGGCGCGTGGATGGAGTGCCAAATCCCATTGGTCAGTACGGGACGATGGGGCGGAGTTGTGGAGAAATTCATGAGAGCATCACTCATTTACTCACCGTGTGCAGAGGTTGCAGGGGAATTTCCTGTCGCCCTGGTCCACGCACCGCGTGTACTTGAGGTGCTTGTCGCGGTAGTACTTGTAGGCAAACACCTTCCCACACCTTTCGCACTGAAAACCCTCGCTGGCTGCAACAGTGGTGTGGCTTTATAGAACAATGCATCCGTTTTCTTGTAAACAGGCTGCATTAGTAAAGATTTACACTGGACGATATGTTGGATTTGAGAAATTTTTATACAAACTTTAATTTTTCGTACATCTGTTAAAATGTTAAAATGATTGATGCGCAATTGTGAAGGCATCTTTCAGACGTATTCAAGGAAAAAATCACCCGAGATAAGTAGGATTGAAAAAGAAGAAGAGATAAATGGAGAAAAATCAATCCATTGAGAGAGATGATAAAATATGACAAATCCATTTGACTAAATAAATTTGCGATAGAAAATGTTGGCCGCTGACATTACAAGCAGATCCCTTCTGTGTGTGTTTCTTTGACCTGCTTTGACAACAGCTCAACTGACTTCGCCCTTAGATCGCCCCGAAATGGCTGCTGCTGTGAAATTAATTCTTTTATTTAAAATAAATCCATGCGCTATGTTCACTGCAATGGCAGACGATCAATTACTGAAATGAATTGAACAACTCTGCAAGGAACCTGCAGGTGAAACGTCAAACCAAGTCTCAAAAACGATGTATCATCTAAATGGAGTCCATGCACTGTAAGGGGCGGGCGGAGCTTAGTGGGATGCTTCACTGCCATTGGTCAAACCAGGCTAATGAGGGCGTGGTTTCGGAAAGGTCTATGGCAAGTCCACTCACTGTCGGCTTCCTCCTGAGCGCCGCCGTCCGCCATCTCCTTCAGAGCGACGGGAACGCCCATGAACTGCAAGTAGCTGTCCCCGTACCACACCAGCAGCTCCGTGCCCTGGGGAATGTCCTTGCACGCCTCATACCAAATCTCGCTGTCCACCTGTGGCACACAGTCAGTCGCAGCATGTAGCCTGGATTGGGAGTGAGGAGCGGGGGTTGGTGGGGCGTTGGGGTTGGGAGGAGAGAGAGAGAGAGAGAGAGAGAGAGAGAGAGAGAGAGAGAGAGAGAGAGAGAGAGAGAGAGAGAGAACATCCCAACAGTTGTTTTTACGGCTTCCTTTCTTCTTTTGAAGGCATAATACAAATACATCGCAAATGACATCAAGAGAGGGACCTCATTTGTACCTAGGCGATAATTTCTGTCAAACAAATCATAAATACACTTCTATCTGAGATCTTGGTAGGCGATACACCAGAGCAAGATATGTAGTTCTTCCTCATCCTTTTGACGGCATGACGGACAAAACAGTGTCCTGCATAAGACGATGATCCAGCGTGGATACACCAGAGCAAGATATGTAGTTCTTCCTCATCCTTTTCACGGCATGACGGACAAAACAGTGTCCTGCACAAGACGATGATCCAGCGTGGATACACCAGAGCAAGATACGTAGTTCTTCCTCATCCTGTTCACGGCATGACGGACAAAGCAGTGTCCTGCCGGAATCATTAACGAAACGATATTTATGTCTGTACAGCTCACTGATTACCGCACGGAAACGGACAAATATATATCTGATTATTTGTTTGTTGACGATGTACAGATACTGCTGCCTGAAGAGAACAGATCTATACTGATAATAAAATGTATACTTTGAGCTACTGCTAAGAATGCCAGACCATTCCTGTTTGTACTCCCTCAAGAACCGCTTTTCATTCTCTTCATGTTGCCTTTCCCAGTAATAGCCTAAACTGTATGCATTTGATATCACTTGCCGAGTTACTTTTTTCAGTAATCAGTGACATATCACACACTTTGCGAGGATATCTAGTATAGTTCATTCTCAAAATTATTAACCAATTCTTTCGTGCTCGCAATTTAGCATTGATGTACAAAGGGTACCTGCCTGTCTCCACGTATGCAATAACATTTGGAGTCTAAGGTGGTAGATGCAAAAATCGTTTCAATGCTTGAAGATGGACCTTCTCTACATCAGAGCATTCAGTTACATCCCACACTACCGCCAAATACATAAGAACAGGTAAAACTTGTGCATAAAAAAGTTTGAAAAAAAGGTGTCACACATCCAAGTTTTCCCCAGTATTTGTTAACTTGGAGTAAACCAGCTTTGGCTCTTTGTGCCAGATCTAGCTGTAGCGTTCTGCACGACAGCCGCGCAGAACAGATTACCCCAAGGTATTTATATTAATTTACAACATCCAGTTGCTTCCCCACCAAAAACCATCTCTCGTGCTCAGCAAGAAGACCACCATTACAAAATACCAAAACAGTTTTTTTCAAAGTTGACCTGGGCCCGTATTCACAACGGCGATTTATCGGCGATTTATTTTAACTCCGATTTATCTCTAAACTCAGACGATTCCAACTGCCTGTTCCGCTCTCCCTTGGCTGGAAACCAGTATATATAGCAAAGCGCAACCTAGGATCCTCTGACGAGCGTACCTTATCTAACCGATCAAGATAACGCGGGGCTAGGGGATAAATCGAGTGTTAAAAAGATAAATCGCCGTTGTGAATACGGGCCCTGTAGACCAAGTTTATGTACTTTCTTTACTAGTACGGTCAACTGATTTTGCAGTCCAACTACAGTGTCTGAAATAAGCACAACATCATCAACGAACAAAAGGAGGAATACAAAAACAAATTCAAACCCGAGTTGTACACCATGTTTTCAAATTTCATTTACTTTCCTCGTTACATATGAAATTAATAAGGAAAATAGTATCGTACTGGCTTTGCAGTGTTAGGCCCCGTTTACTCTCGAATGAAGCACTGCACTGACCATTGAGGAGGAGGAGGAGGAGGAGGAGGAGGAGGAGGAGGAGGAGGAGGAGGAGGAGGAGGAGGAGGAGGAGGAGGAGGAGGAGGAGGAGGAGGAGGAGGAGGAGGAGGAGGAGGAGGAGGAGGAGGAGGAGGAGGAACGCTTTCTACTACCTTCAAATAAAGGAACGAAATGAGTCTGCGTAGCAAGAGGAAGAAGTGGAAAAGCGCTGTACAAGACTGCATGACATGTACGGTGCCTGTAATGAAGCCTGTACGCGGCATGTACTGTGCTTGTATGAAGCCTGTACGAGGCCTTACTGTGTTTGTATGAAGCTTGTACGAGACCTTACTGTGCTTGTATGAAGCCTGTACGAGGCCTGTACTGTGCTTGTATGAAGCCTGAACGAGGCATGTACTGTGCTTGTATAAAACTTGTACGAGACTTGTGCTTGTATAAAACTTGTACGAGACCTGTACTGTGCTTGTATGAAGCCTGTACGAAGCCTGTACTGTGCCTCTATGAAGCCTGTACGAAGCCTGTACTGTGCCTCTATGAAGCCTGTACGAGGCCTGTACAAGCCTGTACAAAGCCTGTACGAGGTCCATACGGTGCTTGTATGAAGCCTGTACGAAGCCTGTACTGTGCCTCTATGAAGCCTGTACGAGGCTTGTACAAAGCCTGTACGAGGTCCATACGGTGCTTGTATGAAGCCTGTACGAGGCCTGTACTGTGCGTGTATGCAGCCTGTACGAGGCCTGTACTCTGCTTGTATGAAGCCTGTACGAGGCATGTACTGTGCTTGTATGAAGCCTGTACGAGGTCTGTACGGTGCTTGTATGAAGCCTGTACGAGGCATGTACTGTGCTTGTATAAAACTTGTACGAGGCATGTACTGTGCCTCTATGAAGCCTGTGCGAGGTCTGTACGGTGCTTGTATGAAGCCTGTAGAGACTGCCTACCTGAATGGTGATGAGGTTCTGCTCCTGGGCGTAGCGTGCGCAGTTGACGTAGGCAAGCCAGTTGGCAGAGCTGCCTCGTCCGTCCACGAAGTAGCTTAGCTTCCCTTCCTGGAAAATCTGCACAGATGGAAAAAACACGCGGTGGCTTATACGTTTCTAGGTACACTGTAGTGCCTTTTCATTTCATAATGCATAATTCATATAATATACATGAAGATTTTTCCCCCACGAGAAATGTCAAGACCAGACCACACAAACAGCTTCTGTCATGCGCGCTTTGCTCTCAGTCGGGATTTGTTACTCGGCTGCCTTTTAATGCAAGGAAAAAAGACCCTCGCACGAACGCATGCCGTGTGCACATACACAAATACCTACACCTACACCCACATATGCACCTACACACACACACACACACACACACATACACACACACACACCTACACACAAACATACACACACACACACACACACGTACCTACACACACACACACACACACACACACACACACACACACATACACACACACACCTATGGAAACACACACACACATTCACACACACGAACACTTTGCATTTCCCACTCATAGAGAAATATACATCATACCACCTCTTTAACGCACGACAGGGAACCCTTTTCCATTTGTTTCCTTACCTAAAACCCAAACCTACCCTACTCTTTTAGTCCCCAACACATCTCCCATGCTCACCCCATCCCCCCTTTCTACGGGTTGGGGTAAGAATTGACCATACGCGTCTCCATACGCGATTTTTAAAAGGCCAATAATTAGGGAAATCGTTTTGACATTCAAACTCTAACCAGCTCTGGTAATGTTCGCAGTCTATGGCCTTACACATCCTTTAAAGGCTAGTAGTCCGTAAACATAATCAATCAATTCATTCATTCATCCATCCATTCATTCAATCGTTCGTTCGTTCATTCATTCGCCCCATTACCGCAACCGCGTCTCCCTACGCGACTCCACAGAATCAAATTAACAAGGGAAATCGTGACTTGCTCTTATCATAACCAGCTCTAAGGATTTTTCGTGATTAATAGCCTCACATAGCCCACAAAGACTGATGGGTCGTAATATATCATCCATTGATCCATCCATCCATCCATCCATCCATCCATCCATCCATCCATCCATCCATCCATCCATCCATTCATCCATCCATCCATCCATCTATCCACCCACTCACCCACCCATCCACCCACCCACCCTACCCTCTTATAACTGATGCAAAAATGTCCACACATCTGAGCGACTCTTGCTGCAGCAGGGTGCACCTTGCCACGCAAGATCTGCACCCACCTCCCACATGTGCGAGTTGTCGTCGTTGGTTTTGACTTCGCTGGTGTTGACGATGCGACCCTTGAAGGGGCCGAAGCGCGTGCCCTTGGCAATGACGGTCTTGGTACAGAACACTCCGTAGTGCATCAGTCCCGCCACGTTAGCCGTGAACAAGGCCACGCCTGTAACAGTCAAAGTAAGAGTAACAACGGCGATGACAACGACGACGACGACGACGACGACGACGACAATGAAAACGAGAATGACCATCTCGCCTCGTTGACTCCTTGGACTCTTTGCGGAACACTGAGCCTTAGCAAAGTCTCTCAGCCAGACTTCTGTTCCAAGCACGTTTCTTAAACCAATCTCCCGTCTTTTCAGGGGCCACACTGAAGAGGACCAACTTAAGGTAAGTGGAACAATTATACAGAAGCATGAAAGAACCAAGACGCACAAAGTGTGACAAGATACGACAAAATGATACAGAAACCTTGCTCATAAAATCGTTCTTCCCTCCGACAATTATTGCACCATGTATCCTGATGAAAGCTTATTCAGCTTTGAGATTTCACAACCTACCCTACTCCCATCCCACTGCCAACTCATTTCACAAAATGTTGCGCACTCGCAAAAAAAGTAAATTCTTCAAAATGTATTATTGTTTCGTTTTATTTCTGCGATCTCATGTGGCCAAGAAGTGTAGAAATCGCGTTAATTAAACATTGCAAGAAGACCAAATCTTCGTGGTCTTAGATAACAACCAAACGCAACGATACATATTCGGAAATCACTTTTCATAGTTGCCTCATTTTTTGGTGGATTGTTGTTGTAGCAACAGAACAGTTTTATTTTATCCCACAGCATCAGATCATACTGTCTTCTGTGCAAAACTCTGCCATCAAGGTGCGAGAACTGAGTTCATTGAGTTGTATTTGAAAAGTACAGAATGTTGTCCAATTTCAGAACGAAGTATTCCAGACGACTGCACTCCATAATAGCGTTATTACGCCATTCGCTACGAAGCATCTTTTTATTTGCAGGGTTGTTGTGTGTACTCTCGAATGACGTTTTACACAAAAAGAGGGGAAAATTGCGCCTACGGCTTTGTCTATAAGTAGCCTCTAAACATCTTTCTCCACACCCACCATCTCGCAACTCTTTCTCTTTCTCTTTCGTTCCTGCTTTAGCTCCTTCGCCATTCCTTCCCCTCAGGACGCCTCTCTCTCGCAACCCTGCATCCTTGTCACCCTATCTGCCAACCACATGGTGAGCATCAGGCCATCAAGGCTGCGCATGTGTGTCTACGAACCGGAAGAGGAGGGGTGTGGTGAGCAGTTCTGTGTACTCTAAGGGGAGAGAAGAGGGCCAGTTTGTCTCAGAAAATGTCAAGTGAAACGGCAAACTTGTTACTTCCCTCGCTCCTCTCCTCAAGTTGTGGGAGGGACTCGGAAACGAAGCGAGGGTGGGCTGAATCTCCCTTCAGGTAGCACTCATGGAGGACAGGTGAGGCGGGCCAGCTAGATTACAGGTGGCACAGGTGAGGAGAGAAGAGGGGACGGACTGGAGGAGGCGGGTGGGAGGACAAGAGAGGAGACGGGATTCAACGAGAGACGACAGGCATCTTGTGCACACAAGCTCTCTCTAAATGGGAAGACGTTTTGTGTCGTTCCAACGAAGAAGTGGGTATTTGTCAAGTTAATGCCGATGAAAGCTCGGCTGTAGGTAAAAAAAGAAAAGAAATGTCAGACACATGAAGATCTCTTTTAATATTGGACGGTAACGTTGTCATGATTAGAGAGCGTGAGAAGTCCGTGCTATGAAGTTAATACACACAATGACAGTATGTTAATGGCGTGCGTGCACGTACATAGGATGTTGTGAGCAAGAATGTGTGTGCGGGCTTACCTTTTCGTCTGCATACGAATAAAGTGTCTCCGGAATTTTGTTTAGCCAGACAAATGTTAAAAACGCACCTTTTTATCAAGGAGCAATGATAAGCAACATCAAATACACACAATTATCTTATCATGTGCAATGACCCTCTCCACAATGTCTCCAGTTGCAAATTTATGTTCAGTCACATTGTGGTATGCAATAGTTGTGCACACATGGTTATTTGTGTAAAGAGATGGATATCACAAAAAAGTTTGAGTAAACATGATCTCATTCACAAACTGCATCCAGCACGGGTAATGTGCAACATCTGCACCCTCTAGTGAACAAACATTTTGGGCGCCTCACTGTTTGGGGGAATAATAAGAAATGGTTACATTATCTGACAAAAAGGCAAAATGAAAATTTCAAGGGCAAAATCTGACATGAATTTCTGAAGGAAGTATAAAAAACGTACCGAAAAAAGAGAAGAAAGCCACTTCGGCTCTCTCGGCCTATTGGCACTGGGAAAATGCACTCGCTTCAAATCCACACAAGCCAAGCTCGCTTTAAGCAAACTATTATCTGCAATACTTTAGGACGTAGTCACTATGATTTGCATAACTGCAGTGGGAAAGCTTATTCCGACACTCATTAACATTTGCACATTAATTTTTTGAAAGAAACAGACTTTAAAACTTTTTTGTTTTTATTTCTTTAAAAACGCGTTATGGGGATATTAAACTTTAAAAAATATCAATACCTTTACAGCCCTATGAAATTATGAACAGTATGCAAACATTGACAACGAATACGGCCACAACGGTGTCCATGCAACTGATCGCAATTTGTTTTAAATACATGTACATTTAAGATCACATCTTTGTCAAAATACTATTTCACCTTAGATATGATAATTTTGGGGGGTTCAACCGCAAACTAGGTTCCTTTCATTAGGTTGCAGCAACACGGTGATCAACTTTCCTAATATTTTGCTACCACGTATTCGTGAGGTCTAGATAATGTTGCTGCTTTTTAAAACTGCATCTTTTACCCCTGCCAGATTGAAATTGGGAAGAATGAGATATGTTGACCACCCGAATCGTCACTCTTCATCGCTAAGCATCAAATGAGGACAAAATACATTCACGATGGCAAAAAAGAAACCCTTCAATTAAAATATGACTATCACAGACACACAGACAAAGCTAATTTTTTTCTTGCAGGAAACAATTATTTAAAGGACAGAACTGGACTAAACAAGAGAGAGAGAGAGAGAGAGAGATTTCTTTATTCGGCCGACGACCCATTTGATATTTTCATCGAGAGAGAGAGAGAGAGAGAGAGAGAGAGAGAGAAAGAGAGAGAGAGAGAGAGAGAGAGAAAGAGAGAGAGAGAGAAAGAGAGAGAGAGAAAGAGAGAGAGAGAGAGAAAGAGAAAGAGAGAGAGATCTGAAAAGTTAACTTCCTCAAGACTAAAAAGAAAAGAAGCAACGACAAATCTGTTGGGATAAAAGTACAAGCTGGGGATTGAAAAAGGGAGGTGGCAGAATGGAGTGTGTGTGGGGTGGTGGATGGAGGTTTAGGGGATATAGAGATGGGGAGGGGTGATAGGGAATGGGAGTGGTGTGGTTTTAGTACTCACCCTCAGGCATATCTAGTGTTGCAGGGTCGGGGGCTGGGGGGTGGGAGGTGGGGACGGGACTTGAGGCATTGCTACCACCGCTGCTGGAACTTGTCAGGATCCGGTCCATGCCTGCTGTCCAAGACAAAGTCAATGAAGGAGATAAAGCAGGCCGTGGATGAATGGCACGGGGTTTGATGAGAAGGAAAATAGACGAGTGTTCTTGCTTTAACTTAGATATTAAGTTGTCTTACAGTGTTCACGGCGTACAGGTATTGATACTGCTCCGACACTTTACCTCCTAGTCATCGTGTCACCTGATTAATCCTCTTTTTTATAGCAATGACCACAACGCCGTGTCAGACAGATGACGTAGACATAGTCAGACACGGGCATTATCTTTACTCCCTGTGACCATTACTATCTGCGGCGCATGGACGTAACAAGAAGAAACCACACTATACTACTGTGTATCCTCATCACCCACACAGGTGCCCAGTTTGACTCCTGGGAAGAAGGAGGAAAGTAATTCGAGTAACTTCCCCAGTGGTGCAACTGTAGGATCTAAGTAACTCTGCAACTTGCACCCATTGGCAGGGAGCAACCATGCATAGGCGTTTGACAATTGGACGTGTTTATGATCAGGTGCATGCATTGCATTTAGAGCAAAGACAAAATCGATACAAATAGTAATTGGCTGAACCTCGCGAAGAGTTTAATACTCGTCGTTAAAAGCACACGAACAGTGTGCTCTCTCAGACCACAAAGGAAAATGTGAAAGTAATTTTAAAAATCAAAAGCCATCGACAGCAATCAGAAAAACAATAGCAGCTGTTGCAGTAACGATGGCGGCAGCAGCATCACCGTCTTTATTTTCATCAACATCAATGACAACAACAACAACAACAACAATAATTACAACAGTAATTACAACAACAAAACTGCAATAGATCTGACACCAACAGCAACAATAGTTGCTGTCTTCAGGTTATCTGTAAACTAATGATAATGATGATACATTAGGAATCGAAAAAGAAGATAACTGTTTTCACTTCCTTCAGCGTTTCCTAACAAAAACACGAAAGTGTCAATGGCTGTGGCGTATGATTTTAGGGCTCAACCACAACAGAGCCAAACGAGCGAAGAAATGGCGCCCCTACTCTCAACACCAGCGCCGCCATACTATCATGGCTGCCAATCCTTGCTTTCTCTTCATCGGACGCCTCTACCTGGGAGGCCCGTAGGAAACTTTTAACAGGTACACGCTATGTCAAGCCGCTGTGTCAGCAACCCTGTCCCGGGGGGGGGGGGGGGGGGGGGGGGGCATAGGAGAAGGGAGGGGGAAGGAGGGAGGAAGGGGAGAGACGACTCGGGAGATAGAGATAGGAGGAACGGAGGTGACCGGGGGGGAGGGAGTAGGCTACAAGAAGGTGTAGATGGTGAGGTAAAGGGGGTGAGGTGTACGAGAGTGATGGTGAAGAAGCGGCTGTGTGTGTGTGTGTGTGTGTGTGTGTGTGTGTGTGTGTGTGTGTGTGTGTGTGTGTGTGTGTGTGTGTGTGTGTGTGTGTGTGTGTGTGTGTGTGTAAAACATTGGGTGGGGATGAGAAGAAAGAGAAGGTACGAGTCGCATGAGAAGGGAGGGGTGGGGGAGATGTTGTGTCTCTGAGGGAAGCTAGGGTAGGGGAGGGAGGAAGAGGTGTCATGGGGATGGGGGTGCGGGGACGGGGGAGTTGTTGGGAGAGGGTGGTGGAGGAAATCTCGGGTGGTAAGAGGTCTGTAACCAGGGTAGCCTCTGCAATCGATAGGCGTTGTGTACACGGCAGTGGCGTCCTTTGTACTGCTGGCTGGGATCACAGCCGGCGTTTGTTCTGCAGATCTTCACGGCGTCTCTCCACCCCGAATAGAGCCCCGGGCCCGGGTCTGAGTCGGGTGCACTAAACGGGGTAAAGGCAAGAATAGGTGGGGGAAGAATGACGAGAGGGAAAGAGTGGGGTAGGTGTGTGGTGGTGGTTGTTTTTGAAGCAAAGGAAAGTACATTGAAGGAGAGACTTGTGTTCTTGCAACACGAACTGTTACAATACGACCTGAAAGAAGGTGGAAGCCAAAGAAGAAAATGTATGTCGATTTCCCAGTCTTCCTCCTTGTTGTTCGACAACGAAGTGCAGGAATCTGACTCGTCTACTTCCAACGTGAATGGTGTGCACTCTGTTCGGAACCCAAAGGCAGCACGAGCTTTCACCTGGGGTTTCAAGCTATTTCAAACTAGTTACAACCCCGATGGATCTGATCTGCTATTTTCACTGACACCAGTCAGACATACGTGTCGGCTGATCAGGAGCGCGGACAGTCGGATGCAATATCACCAGACTGGCCCAGAGAGTGTATGGCCATAAAGAGCCAGTCGCCACGCGAGGCACCCTGTACTTTTCTCGGCTGTCACAGGCGAGGCTCACGCTCACTTGTGCTATCGATTGTGTCTTGTGGTCAAGGCAGTCAGAACGCATCCAAGCAAAGCTGTTTGCTGTACAGACAAAAACTTAAATGCAAAAACATAAATGTACATTCACATTCATATACATCACTGTGTGCGCATGCATGAGCAAGCCAACTCATTGACACATTAGTAGATAAACGTCAACAGTATACAACATGATGTAAGTTTACATTAGCATCAACAGCAAATTCAAAGTGGTATTCATGAGATATTTTCTTGATACGGCAAAGTAAAAACTTCCCTAATATAAGTTAAGAACGCAAAGAATGATTTTCATCTTCCAGAGAAATGAGCTAAGGGAAGCTGGACTTAGTGGTGCGTTACAAATTCGACAATGGTGTTCTTCATAGCAGATGACCCCGCGATGCGTGAAACTGCTTGGGCCTGTCTCGGCTTGTCTCGATTCAGGAGAAATAACATCTCGCAGCATCGCCCATTGCGCGCATCCCAGTCAATCGGCGCGCTTGCACTTGTAATCATAGAGGGTCTAAATGTTCACAAGTCTTTCCAAGCAATACCTGTTTCGTGCTTCATACATTTTGAATCAGTTGAGTTCATGATATACTATTGAAATGGTCGATTGCAGGCTCTTTGCATGAGACGAGAACAGCATATGCCATGCAACGAAATTGATCACTCCCAACTTTTTAGTCAGGTGATAAACCTTAGAAGAGACGCAGTCACATTTTCGACCATCTGAGGTGATTCCCCCGAAACCGCTTCCCAGTAAACAGTGTAGTTATCAGATTTAAGATCATCATGCAAACTACGTGATTTTCCCATCGATGCTAAGCATGCATAAACATTTTGTCCACGTCAACGTTTAAAGCATTCAAAGGACACAGGAGCAGTGCTCATTATACAATATACCCTTGATTATCAATAATCTCTCTTTCACTGAACTTTAAAAATAATTGGGCTCACTGTTTACTATGACATTACTTCTAACAAAACCACACATAATTCAAGAGAAATGATTTTTCGTATACTTCTGACATCCGAGATAAGGTTCAAGAAGAAAAATACTAAGAAACTGGAGCAATTACTCCACGACGAAAAATAATGTGATCCCTTCGGAAAATTAAAATTTCTCTGGTTCAGGGTCTTGGACCCTACCGCACCTCAGAATTTCTTTAACGATGGGTTTTTCCTCTCGTACTAATAACCCTCCCACGTCTCCGAGGTCCTTTTGACGAACACAAATGCGTCTCTACATGACCTCCTGGTGCGAGTCCTGGCAGCCTTTTGCCAAAACAAAACAAACCCGTGTTGACACTGCGAAATAAAACCCAAAACAAGAAACGCCGGACCGAGACCTCAGTTTTCTGCAGGTAAACTCTTTGATGCACCGCGAACGTGTGCCGAACGGATGGAGATCAAAGGAACCGCCTGGACGGCTACCTGAGGTGCTTCGTTTGACTGTGCTGCCGTGAAGGGCGAGTTCGAGCGAGAGATTTCATAGCGGCACTCTCAAGTCCTCAACCTGCCAGGGGCTACTTTCCAGTGGGCCTCCGTGACAAACACAGCGGGGACTAGCTGCACCAACAGAGCCCCAGGCCACAGATAATCCCTCTAGCGACCCGCACCAAGGGACAAGAACGTTAGCTCAGTCACCTTTTTCACGGCCCGCCGCCAACAGCCATAGTGCGTAAGGATAGGCAGCAGTCAGCCTTGTAGCGGAAAGCCGAGTAGAGGGGAGCAGATGATCTTATGCTTCCCTGGCCAGAGAGGTGTGAGTGAGCGGAATGCACAGGTGCAAAGATTCAAAATGAGCTCGGCAGAATCAGATGTTGAGGACTTGAAGAAACTAGTTTCTTTTAAATGGGAAATATGAAAGAGCATGCTTTGATAAAGCCACCAAAGGCCAAGCCATGAAGGGGTATATCCACAGCATTTCCCGGATATAATGTAGATATTAATCTAGAATAATACGCAAGATTGTATCGTCAAATATCAAACACGAAGGAAGTATTCATTCACAAACAATACTGGTCAGAGAAATATTTTGTAAACTACGATAAGGTCAGAAGGATATGGATAGATGGACAGACAAAGAAACAGTAGATATCACCTGTTATATCAGGTCAAAAGAACAAATGAGAGGCAAACATCAAACAGACCAATAATCAGATAAATGAAACGTTGAAATGATATGTACAGTTGAATCAAACACGCTCATAGGGGAACTTATCCAGAAGTGACATAGAGGACATGGTATACGTTGATCTCCATGCTCATCCCCACTCTGCCACCCCCATCCCTCCCAAACCCCACCCACCCCCACCCCCAAATAAGAGAATAAAATATATATGTAATTTGAATTGCTCTAGAGCAAAAGACACTCGCAGTGAGCCAAAAAGGGATTACGGTTATGAAGAAAATGGATTGACATGGCATTCCAGTCGTGGTGAATATTTTTCATTTCTTTGCTTCATCAGGCTATGAAATGGAGAATGTATTGTGCAGTCTGGAAGCTTTGCTTTCTATTTGAAGTCCTCTGAGGTGTCCTTGATCTAATTCATCACTGCAGCTGCTTCATTACCACACCACTCACTAGGTCCTGGTAAACACAAAACTGCAAAGATCTTCGCGGTCCTTGTTGAGCAAATGAAGAGATGCACCTAGAAGGGGACTGAATGTCTGCAGGCTCACTAAGTGAAGATGAATTGTTAGACGACTTCATCATGTTTCGTAATTTTCAGAAAAAGACAAATATTGCCAACACTTCTTTAGGACGATGGATGCATAGTGTTTACGGCCTATACGTCTTTGTAGGCTATGTAAGGCCATTCGCACGAAAATCACTGGAACAGTTTTGAGTAAACGCCAATCAAGTCACGGTGTCCCTAGTTATTCGCCTCTTACGAATCGCGTAGGCAGACGCGGTGGGTCAATTCTTTCCCCGAAACTACAGGGGGACCGTAAGGAGGACGATATCTGCAATATTGCATGCGATAATGGAAAATTCAGTCAGCGGCCAACCCGACTGCCTCGTGGAATACCAAAGAGCGGTCCCTGGGCTGGACTGCACGCCGCGAGACATGTAGCGAATGTTGCTCTGAAGCCAACAGGGGTGAAAGTCCCGAAAATAAATTTGAATTCCAGGATATTAACTGATTAAAACTGTTGTTGTTGTTGTTGTTGCTGCTGCTATAATGTGGAGGTGGGTGATCAAAGCTGAGTTAATGGTCGCCAAAAAACATTTTCAAGGCCTCCAGAGAGACAACTTGCCACGGTTCAGACGAATTAAAAGTAGTTCGAAAAATGAGTGTTGCGAGGTGTGGGTGGGTGGGTGTGGGGGAGATGGCGAGAGGAAACAGAGCAAAGAAGAAACGAATAAAATTCTTATAACAAATCATTCTGGATGAAAGAAAAGCGCAATGAAAAACAGGAGAATAGAGAGTAGAAAATAGTAGCATGACAGAGTCACTCTCACTAAGCTAGTACAATATGGCGTTGAGCTAACATTTGAACTGTGTTCGTGAAGCTCGTAGATCGCATATCCGGTCATGCATGTCCTTTCGTCACGAGCAGTCTGCACCCACCACGTTTTTCAGCATTTTGCTTAACATTAACGTTTTTGTATTCTTTGTAATCTTGTTTCCTAGACAATCAACAACACGGTGAGGAATTTGCCATCAGTCAATTATTTTGTATAAAAGTTTAGCATACATTTTTAACTCAGTGTTTGCGATCAGTTTCGCTATAGGTGGGAGCTGCAAACTCGAGAAAAGCCGCGACGAGCTGTGCACAGTTGGCAAAACATCAACCAAAAAGCTCGCGTACATTTTGGAAATACACGTTTCATGTAATCAAAACCCAGTTTTAAAAAGTAATGGGAAGACAGCAAAGATGAACAAAGTGGAACTGGACTCGGGGGTAACTTGGGGAAGCGGTGGAATAATCTCGAATCGTGAAGAGAAGACAAGTCAGTTCGGGCCACCTGAACCAGCACGTCAGGATCATCAACAGGCAACGCCCTTTGAGGCTGCAAGCTTGCCACCAGGGCGCACTGGAAAGAAGAGACGAGGCGCTCCCGTCTGATTCCTCCTGCTTCCCCCTTTTCCGCTCGACGGCGGGCTGCGGCGGTCAGGGTTGCGGGAAGGGCGACAGGATTGCCAAGATCGCTATCCACCCAATTTAGAGATCAAGGCGCGGCCCTCTCAGGCGAGAGGGAAACACTGGCTCAGGCGGCTTTGGGCTGGAGCAGCGTCCTGCGCGTTGGTGACTAAGTCAACAATGGCGGCTTCTCGGAGCTCAAGACGTCGTGCCCGGAGAGAAACACAGCTCCTCTAGCGCAGACTCGCGCGGGCCCGGCTTAAACCGATCAGGTTGTGCCAAATACTTTATTAATCGCCGCTTTGTCGGGCCCACGGCTCAATTACAAATTTATAGAGCCGTCGCGGAGCGGTGGTCGTGGCTGGAGGGAGCGGGGATTAATGCAGCCAGTCGCGAGGGAACCGCACAGGGAAAAAACCTGTTGTTGCGGCTATTGTCGTTGTCCTTCTCCCGTGATAATACTCGTCTGGAAATGCTCGCTTCATCGGCGATCGGGGGGGGGGGGGGGGGGGGGAGTATCGGCGTTTGTGTAACGCACTTAAGCGTACCCGCAAACGGCACTACAGAGGCGGGAAGGATGCACCCGATGCGCGGAGTAGGTACTTGGCAGGGCCGGCCTTGTTGATTCAGGCAGCGATGGCCCTGGGCTGCTGCCTTTGCATCGTCCCCGCCCCAAGAGCCGAGCGACCAGGCGCGAAAAAGGAGGGTATGGCACCAGCCCGTGTGACCACTAATGACAGCTTCGGGTATGGCACCAGCCCGTATGTCCAGTAATGTCAGCTTCGGGTGTGGCACCAGCCCGTATGTCCAGTAATGTCAGCTTCGGGTGTGGCACCAGCCCGTATGTCCAGTAATGTCAGCTTCGGGTGTGGCACCAGCCCGTATGTCCAGTAATGTCAGCTTCGGGTGTGGCACCAGCCCGTATGTCCAGTAATGTCAGCTTCGGGTATGGCACCAGCCCGTATGTCCAGTAATGTCAGCTTCGGGTATGGCACCAGCCCGTATGTCCAGTAATGTCAGCTTCGGGTATGGCACCAGCCCGTATGTCCAGTAATGTCAGCTTCGGGTGTGGCACCAGCCCGTATGTCCAGTAATGTCAGCTTCGGGTGTGGCACCAGCCCGTATGTCCAGTAATGTCAGCTTCGGGTATGGCACCAGCCCGAATGGCCAGTAATGACAGCTTCGGGTATGGCACCAGCCCGTATGGCCAGTAATGTCAGCTTCGATCGGGATTATCGCCATGCCGAGAGAAGGTCGATTTCTCGAGACGTCAGAAATAATCCTCTGGAGTTAATTAAATGACCGCGTTATTGATAATGGCGAGGAGAGAGAGAGTTTGTCCAGGCGCGACCCTAGCGGCCGTGAACTGTAACCGATCCATACCTTGGAGCTGGGGTTCCTTATTCCCTCCATGTATCTTTTTGGTTCTGGTGTGTGCGTCTTGCGTTTGAATAGTTTTGCTGCTACTTTCTTGATTCTGGGTTGCAGAAGTAAAACTCTTCGTTCGCATGTGCCTACGTGAAGATTCATTGGCGATCAACAAATCCACAGGCTTCCAAATAACTAGAAAAATATCACGGCTGCTCATACGGTCGGAGTGAGCACGAATTAAAAAAAGGAACTGTAAGATCTTGTTTCATTGTAAAGGGATTATCTTGCACCACGGAAAGATCGTGTGAACAATACAAGCAATAACATTCTGTTGTGACAATTTTTTCAGTGAAAGAAAATCCAACTGTTTCATTTAAATAGTCACACTAAAATTGAATTCGAAAACACAAAACATAAGCCTAGTACTCTATAGCATGGCTGTCTCCATAATATGCTCTTTCCTTTTTTCACAAACGTCGTACATTTGCACTTTTAAGCTCATATCAACTTCTCCCAGGCGAAGGGGGAAAAAAATCCGCTCTCATTTCAACAGCAAGCAACGCCTGTTGATGGACGCGACTCCCGCATTTGCTAGGCCTCTCCGCTCCACAAATGTCAGGTTCAGTAGACACGGTTGTTTGCTGAGACGATAATGGAGACCAAGGCACCGGAATCAAATAGATGCATTGCAGCGATGGAATTGGTGGGGACTAAGTTTATTGATCTTTTTTACTTCATCTACGTATAGTTATAATCAACCTCTTATTCATCGGAAGTATACATCTCCAGATCTAGGCGGTTAATGAGCATTGTAAAACTTATTTCGACATGTACAATGCTGAGTAAGATTTTTTTTCCTGTTGCAAACTTCAGCTTCTGATTCTTTTGCCTTTTTTTTACACAGGTAATACGGAAGATTGTACGTCTGGTCAAAATGAAGTGAAATCTTCAAGTAATCGTTTTGAGAAATCGTGGCATGCTTTCCCCTCCTCCAGGATAGATTTAAGAAAGTACGTTTTACACAGAAGCAGACTCCGATGTAGGTTTGTTTACTTCTTGATTTTCTCCATGAGTTTAAGAGAATAAGAAATTCGTAACCTCGAGTAGAAGAAAGCACATCTTACATTTTCTCAAACAAAGTTATACCACATGCCATTTTTTTGTTTCTCAATATATTTGGGAAAACTATAAATATGCATTTAAAAATCATTAATGGTTTGTAGGAGATGAGATCATTCAGCAATCCCCAACACAAGCATCACCACTATTAATGCGTAAGTCAGTTCACTTCTAACCGGAATTCCCACTTGTCATCCTTCCTCATTTTCAAACGAGGAATGCTAGTACAGAACGCTATTTTTACATGGTTTCCCTTCACCGTAAAAACATACATTATACAATTTATGTCCAGATAAGAAGGCCTTTCTATTCCATGATTTTTTTAAAGGACCACTTTGCACTCTATCACTCAAGTTCAATTCTTAGTTCTATAAAGTCGATACTACATTTTCTTTTCATCGGGCATTTGTAGATTACGTTTTACTCACTTTCATCAGGCGTTTTTAGATTACGTTTTACTCACTTTCATCAGGCTATTGTAGATGATGATTTACTCACTTTCATCAGGGTTTTGTAGACTACGTTTTATGCACTTTCATCGGGCGTTTATAGATTACGTTTTGTTCACTTTCATAGGAGTATTGCAGATTACGTTTTACTCACTTTCATCAGGGTTTTGTAGACTACGTTTTACGCACTTTTATCAGGCGCTTATAGATTACGTATTACTCAAAATTAACGCGAGAATTTAGAGTTGCCACATTACTTGCTTTATTCATCTTTCTGTTTATTTTTCTCTTCTTCCTGCCGAGAAAACTAACAATTAATTTGAGGGGGAAACATGATACATTAAACAAAAGATTTCGACAAAGAAGTTATCCTTTAAATATATATTTTTCCGATGCAAGAATTAAGAGAATCAATCAAAATTTGACTAAAATACAAGGGCAAAAACGCTATTTTCATGTAGGAAAAAGTACCTCATTGTACAATTATTAAGTCAACTTTTCCAATAATTTGATTCTTATTAATATGTACTTTTAACATATACACATATTGCAAAATACCACATGATAGGTGAATTAGATGCCCCAAAAATGTTCATTTAGGGTTTAGAAGTCTCTCTCTCTCTCTCTCTCTCTCTCTCTCTCTCCATCTCTTTTTTTCTCTCTCTCACTCAAACACACACACACACACACACGCATTCACGCACGCACGCACACACACACACACACACACACACGCGCACACGCACGCACACACATATTAACACAGGAAGATGTCAGCATGCGCATTTGCAATTTGCTCTATGCAATCGATATGCACTGCAAAAGTGACCACTAGCGCAGGTAACAGTTGCTAAAGAATTGTATATCATCCATCGAGTACCGCACAACAAATCTGTGTGATGCCTTATTTCAATGCTATACCACCAATAGTGTTCAATTGAAATATTGGATCTCATTTCTAGTCCGCCTTTTAACCCTGACGAGAAAGACAACGACGCCTTCACCACTACGCACAAGGAGCGTGATACTCCTAAACTTAATCATCCCGGCAACATTCCCCTATTTCGCAGATCGCCATCAGCACGGGCTTCACGCCACACATAATGACACAGCTCGGGATCGTTGAGTAAGTCCATGGAAGAGTGAAGTAACCTAATTTCGCGCCAGCGCTGTGAGGTAGGGGACAATGCCTAATCGTCCCCTGGAGACTGGTTCCAATCAAAGTCCATCAGCCCAAACAGCGCGCGGCTGCTCGTTCCCACAGAGCGAGCCAGCTTTGCTGTGTCCGTCTCTCTGCCCCAGGCAGACAAGCGCTCCAGCGAGAGCGCTCCTGCAGTTCCCTGCCTTAGACGACCAGTTGGCAGTGATGTGGTCAAAAATCATTTTCGATAAAAGTTTCAAGAAGCAAGAGAAAACGTGAGTCGGGAAGGATAAGCACTCTCTTCTCTCTGCCGAAGTTTTCGTACGCCTATAATGTGCATATCAGCATACGAGACAGCTGCACAATTTCGCAGATTTTTCTCAGCTATTTCTGAATCCCATGCGCTGCCTCTTTGACAAGTTATTGCCTGTCGTCGAGACCTCGTGGAAATCTAAGAGCATGAACAAGAGACTGCAGTGCCTGAGGTGTAAGAAGGATGAGTAAAACTAAGATTTTTGTGCATCGTTCTTTCCTGGCCGAAACTTGCTCTTCATTTAAAAAACTTTTTGGGGGGCAAAATTAAGAGATTGAATTTTCAGTGCACTTTGACCACATCACACACGTAGTTCATGATTGACTGATGCGCCCGAAAGTGCAGGATTTCTGTAGTGTCTGATTGTCAGAATCACGATATCAACCCGATTGTATTGCATGTTCGGAGACAGTTGTTGTCTCTTCGGGTGTAGAGTGCTCTACTCCTACGGATCTCTGCAAATGTAACTGCCTTTTACATGTATAAGCATTAACATGTGTTTTGGCACTGAATGATTAGATATTAATTATTTCTTTCCTTCGATACAAACTACAATAAATATTTTAATTTAAAATACTAATGGTTTTGAAGTTAACAGAAATTAAGGTTTAAGAGTAGAAGGAGAAAAAAGTTGTCACACAATTGCATATCACGTGAACTTTTCAGGAGAAAAAGTGCCTGGTTATATCTGGAAGACAATGTGACACAGTGAAGTGAATTGTTGTCATTGCTAAATGTGACGAAACACCTATTTCTAGGAAGAAGTGAAGTCAAAGCTCTGAGTTAGATTTCGTGGTTTAAAAATTCATGGAATGATACACGTGAACACAGGTAATATCATCAACTTGACAGATGTACAATGATACCTCATGCATCAATAACTCATTGCTCTTTGAGGCCTATGAAATGTCATTAATACCATATTAACAAAACAAGGCGGGCTATATGTCTTCCTCTTAGTCCCACCCCAACACCCGGAGGTTACACACGCATTGAAAAGTGATATGATTATTTCTAGACTCCGTCTTTTCAAAAGATAACATTTTGGATGTAATATTGCTTAATTTCGGGAATATAAAAAGACCAACGATTCTTCCAATATGAAGTATAATCACATGCTACTTGAAAATGTGCATATATGGACGTGAATGGAGCTGTTTTGTTAGTGGGACGAAATACTTCTAATGTCGGGAAGTTTATTTCACGCACCTATAGCAGAAAGTACAAGGTCCCTGTGATAATGTCTATGTCTTCAACTGCGTTTTTGACACCACTCTGCTGGACTAGGTTGGTAGATCAGTTTATCGTAGAAACGAACTTAAAGCTGGACACATCCTTACTCCTTATAATTATTACAACAACAGTCTTGTACATGAACAGTATCAGAAGTTGAAGTTTCCATTTCTCATTGTCTATAGCATACACTTACAAACTCTCTTCACCAACATGACTGATTCTTAAATTGCGTCTCAGTAAATTTCTCTAGGATGTACGCAGAGCCACTTAATATTTGTTCATATTTTATCCCGGCTTTAAACGCCATATAATAAAAAAGTTCCCCTAAACCCATTCAGACAGTATTTCTTATTCAATGGGACTCGATCGCCCTGCGTTCCGGGTGTGTGTGTGTGTGTGTGTGTGTGTGTGTGTGTGTGTGTGTGTGTGTGTGTGTGTGTGTGTGTATGTGTGTGTGTGTGTGTATGTGTGTGTGTGTATATGTGCGTGCGTGTGTGCGTGTATGTACGTGTGTGCGCGCGTGTGTGTCTGTGTGTGCTTGCGTGCGTGCTGGTGTGTGTTTGTGTGTTTGTATGTGTGCGTATGTGTGTATGTGTATATATGTGTATGTGTGTATATGTGTGTATATGTGTATGTGTGTATATGTGTGTGTATGTGTATGTATGTGTATGTTTGTGTATGTGTGTGTATTTATATGTGTGTGCGTGTGTGTGTCTGTGTAAGAATTAACCCACCTCGTCTGCCTATGCAATATTTACAATGCTAATAACGGGGTAAATCGTGACTTGAGTAGCTTGTACTCTAACCAGTCTAGTGATTTCGTGGCCAATAACCTTACATAGACAATAAGGACTGATAGGTCGTAAAACTTCTTTCATTCATTCCCTAACGTGTTCGACGAAATCACTAAACTTTTCTTAATTAGCGTGTTCTCTTCATGAGACACATTTTTGTCAATGATATAATGTATCTACACAATTCTCTTCGGCGGCGCTTTTTCAAAAACCGCGGGGCGCTTGTTGCCGTGGGTTGTTGCGAAAATTGCCGAAGCAACGGGGCTGGAGTTCATTCGGTGCAAACCACTCGAGCAGCGAAATCAGCGCCTCCTGCTCTAAGTGCATTTTGTCTCTGGCCAG
>JAWQFJ010019006.1:30000-34184 GCA_034096865.1 Theodoxus fluviatilis
CAAAACGTGAAGTGTGGTGTTGATAATTATGGGTAGTGGACGTACTCGATAAAATTCGAAGTCCGAGGATCTCTGTCTCTGTCTCTATCTCTGTCTCTCTCTCTCTCTCTCTCTCTCGTTATCTCTCTCTCTTTCTCTCTTTCTCTCTGTCTCTCTGTCTCTCTCTCTCTCTCTCTCTCTCTCTCTCTCTCTCTCTCTCTCTCTTCCCACACCACCACCACCACGCACCATCCCAAATAAAAGGACTGATTTACAGAGCGATAGACGCAAAGCTTCCGGTTGTGGAAATTATTAGCGTTTAGTTTATGCAGCTGACAGATGTTGCAAAGTTATCTCAGTGGTTCGAGGAACATGTCTGAATGAAACTCAACCTATATATTTCTTGCACTAAATATTTTTTTCTACCTACTCTTGACTACAAAGTAAAGGCACCATGAACCACAGGATGAAATGAAAGAAAGATCTCCACCGAGGGCAGACTAGGCACACACGTGCAAATATCCTCAGATTAATCTTGTGTAATTGTCAGGTAATTAGCTTTTCCTCGAAATTAAACGCCGAGTAAAAGTAATTAGTTTTGCTGTCATAGTGGATTTTTTTTTGGGGGGGGGGGGGAGGGGGGGGAGGGGGGGGAGGGGGGGGAGGAGGGGAGGGGGGGGAGGGGGGGGAGGGGGGGGGAGGGGGGGAGGGGGGGGATGGACCCTGAAATTCCACACATTAAGCTTCTGTGGTTGTCTTCAATGCGCACGCAGGAAGCAAATGCGGACCACTTTCGTCGTGAAGCGATTCAACTGGTTTACTGAAAACATTTATATAAGTGATACTGCCATCATTATGATAGCACGAATTACGGGCTTCTGAAAAAGGTAGGAAAACGTCATTGATATGATTTTATATCTCAAAGCATACAGAGTGATTTTGAGTCAGGCGCGCTAGGGTTTCAGTTGTTAACTGACCAGGATTGTCGAAATTTAATAGCGTGTGAAAAGAAAAATGCCAAGTAAAAAAATCGAAAACAACATACACGTAATAAAAGCAGGAACTATACGGTTCATTGAAGACAAAACGATTCGTTTCAGAAAGGAAAAACAGCATGATGCAATTTACATCATTCCCAGCTAACCACTAACAGAGCCGCAAAAATCATTTCACAGACATTTTGCTCCATCTTGAGGGAAAAAACCCCCACCAAGTCCTGAATATGCAAATTTCCGTTGTTGGAGAGATAGTTTTGCGCCGCCTGAATTTATTTGGAAAAATCATGCGACATTTCATATCACATGTATTGTTTATGCTTCGTGGTCGCATGTTTTCCCCGATGCGCATCATTTAGCATGACATATTTATCACTGAAATTGTCATCATCTAGATCAAAGTAATCAAACAGAATGTTTAAGACTCTCATTTTTCTAAAGCCATGTCTAAACTGCAAGCTGACACACAAAAAACGCTAATGTCTCACGAACGCAAAAAAATGACATGATCCGCAGGTGTCAATTTTTTTATACCATTTGCCTTTACGTATGAGCAGGCATCGATTTTTTTTATACCATTTGCCTTTACGTATGAGCAGGCATCGATTTTTTTATACCATTTGCCTTTACGTATGAGCAGGCATCGATTTTTTTTTACCATTTGCCTTTACGTATGAGCAGGCATCGATTTTTTTTTTACCATTTGCCTTTACGTATGAGCAGGCATCGATTTTTTTTTACCATTTGCCTTTACGTATGAGCAGGCATCGATTTATTTTTACCATTTGCCTTTACGTATGAGCAGGCATCGATTTTTTTTTACCATTTGCCTTTACGTATGAGCAGGCATCGATTTTTTTTTACCATTTGCCTTTACGTATGAGCAGGCATCGATTTTTTTTACCATTTGCCTTTACGTATGAGCAGGCATCGATTTTTTTTTACCATTTGCCTTTACGTATGAGCAGGCATCGATTTTTTTTACCATTTGCCTTTACGTATGAGCAGGCATCTTTTTTTGTTTTACCATTTGCCTGTACGTATGAGCAGGCATCGATTTTTTTTAATTGTCATTCGCCTTTACGTATGAGCGAAGTCCTGCTTACACCAATTCGTACGTTGCATGGCATAAAGGCTTCTGCGAATCTGAGTAGGTTGTGGAAGAACGTATTGTCTTATTAACTAAAATTGCCAGTCTGACACATTGCTGTTGCAGAGTTCCTACTCACCATCGCAGTCTATTCTGAGCCGTATATGAAGACTGCCCCACTCGGCAAGAGAGAAACACAACGCTTCTGCCTCCGTGATACAGCAGGAACATTTCAGTTTTACTGATACGTTTTCAACGGTGTTTGCAGCCGTTGACACTTTTTGCGACTAGACAATTCAAATGACTCCACCCATCACCATATATGGATACTCGCGTCAGTCGGCATGCAATTACCGCGAATTTGCATTTCGACGTCCTCCATTTTGCCATCTAATGACGATGAAGGAGTGTGAGGCGTCCCCATTGGCTGACTGGCAAAACTGTATCGGTGAAACACCACGAATTTAGAGCACGTTCTAACTCATGCAACATTCGAGATGTTGTATACGGGAGACAAAGTTTGCCTTGATGCAACTTTTCGCACACGAGAAAGCTTGCATCTTGGATGCAAATGTTGCGGGAAAACGTGTTTCAGTCTCACCATTTGAGACAGCCTTTATGCAAATTTCGCAGAGGCCCTATCTATAACTAACTACACAAAAAGTACCACATCGAGAAAAAATGAAACGCACAGGGAAAATATGACTGAAAAACTGGTCAAGTGCAGTTATTCAAAAGACCTACCCTTTTTTTAAAAATGATCAGATGATTGCAAAAATAACGCAATTCTGTATCAACGCCGTGTATATCAGAAGCGAAATCGTTAATGAAGCAGTGTGGGTGTGCGTTCATGCGTATGACATCCACACGCACCATGACAAACACATAGCGCATGCAAAAAAGAGTGTGGCCGCGTGAGTTTCTACAGTGCCCACAAAATCACGCCGGGAATGAAAAAATATATTCGAAACCACACAAAAGCAAAGAGAAGTAAAGCTGAAGAAACTGAAGAATTAACTACCCGCAGCCCCGCCCACCGCACGCACCGCCAGCCAATCGGCGTACGTGTTCTTGTCATGCAGTTCCACGCCAGCCAATCGGCGTACGTGTTCTTGTCATGCAGTTCCCATGTGGCGTTGCCGAGCAGCTTTTTTTTCCCACCCCGACGAGCGGACTCGTGTAGAGAAGTAAACAGTGATTACGTTCACGGGAGAAAAACACCGCTATGATCAAAACGTGTGCGTGGGGCGTGTGTGCAGGTCAGACAATCAATATCCCGAGTGATCATCGTGGGAAACAGTTCATGACTGAAGTTTTTTTTAACAGTTTTCAATGCCTCAGTAGTAGCAGAATAGTTTGACTCAGACCCGGTTGTGGGCGAAGTGATGCGAGGGGTTAGTTAGGTAACACCGGCTCAGCAAGAGCCAACACAGCTACTGGTCGCAGCACTTTCTGTACCTAACCACTGATGGTAATTGTAAGTAAGCTTACCGCTGAAAATGTATCAATGAATTTCAAAGAAAAATATTAAGATACAGGTACTGCTGCAACAGGTTATCAACATATTTAAGAGGAAAAACCGTGAATTAGCGATCGCCTCCACTGTCTCTTTGAATACTCATTTCGGCCTCGTGTGTTTTTCTCACCCTTTGCTCAAAAGCGGATTATGCAGTGGAACAGTGAAGTTGATAATTCTAAGAACCGGCTTATTGGGACAAAAAAGGAAAAAGAAGAAATTAAAAAAATAGCAGCTAAGCTTCAAATCGTGCACGTAACATTGCATTTGAAGGGAGCGAGATTCCCAAAGCTTTGTAAACTATAATTGTTTAAATGCGGAGTAGTTAAGAGGAAGATAGTAGGAGGAGAGGAAGAGAGAGAGGTATGGCAGGAGTTTAGTAGAGCTCAGGAGGAGAGGTTAAGGATTATGAGAGGAGGTAGAGATGGGAAAGTATCGAGTTAGGATTGTGTAGGGAAGGCTAGTAGTGGAAGATAAGGAGAGACGTAGAGCAAACAAAGGATGGTAGACGAGCCGATAGAGAAGTAGAGAGCAGTCTGAGATGGGATGAGTGTGGAGAGGCGGTACTATGGTATGAGTTAGCAAGTCGTCTTCTGTGCTTTCG
>JAWQFJ010019009.1:0-7500 GCA_034096865.1 Theodoxus fluviatilis
GCCATGAAAATTGCTCCACTTAGGCTTCCATAAATGTTTGGTACGCTGCGGAACATACGCGAAAGGATACTGGGTATTTTGCTGTCGCTAGAAGACAATTAGTCCGTCGTGCGTGAGTGTGTGTGTGTGGGTGTAATTGTGTGTGTGTGGGTGTGTGTGTGATCGGAGAGAAGAGAGAAGAGTGTGTGTGTATGTTTTTGTGTGTGTGTGTGTGTGTGTTGTAAAAAGAGACAAGAAGAGAGAGAGAAATTGATAAGAGATAATACCACCGAGAGCGAGAGAGAGAATGCTTGTGTGTGCAGGCTGCGCACGTGCATGTGTGCAGCATGATGTGTGTCAGCGTAGTGTGTGTGGTGATGTGTGTGTGAGTGGTGTGTGATGTGTGTGTGGGTGCGTGCGTTGTGTGTAGTGTTGTGTTGTGTTGTTGTGGTTTGTTGAAACTGGCCCATAGCCACCCTGTTTTCATCCCCAGTGTGGTAACCATCAGGCACCGCAAAACAACTGTGCTGCGTTTGTGACCCAGGGGAGCGAAGGAAGGCTCCGGAGCGAGCAACGCGAGAGGGCACAAGGACAACCCAGCTCTTTTCCAGCGCGCGGCGGAAAGTTGGAGGCGTACATAGAGCCCACCGCCCACTAGCCTCAATGGTGCAGAGGGAACCATCCGCACCGAAAACCGCCCATAATGGCTGGAGATCATAGCAAGGAAGTAGAGAGCACCAAAGGAACAGCCCTGACTGGTTGCCTCGTCGTGACGTCAGCACTGATTCAAAGCAGGACACACGTAGCCTACTGCGTCTGAGGGACGTCCGAACAAACAGAAACCGACATTGTGTCACCACTGGCAGGGGCGACGAGGGGGGGGGGATTACAGGGGTTGCTTAGCGCCCCCCCCTCTCCCCCCCCCCCCCCCCGAACGAGTACTCCAACTATTAGTTGGTTTTTGGTGGTGCCATTTTTATGGGGGGGGGGAGGAGCGGTTTCAATCAGTTGAAATCCGGGATAAAATCTCAACCACCCCAGCCCGAGCACCACCCTCCCCCCCACCCATTGTGCCACACACCCCACCCCACCCTTGCACTGTACCTTTGTGTGAGGAAGTCCGCGCCCTACGGGGAAAGGCTGAACGTGGAATCAGAGACGCAGATGAGGGTAGAGAAGGTCAAATTGAGAAGCAGCGACCTCCCATTCGTGCGAAGAACAGGACACGGAGTGCCATGCCTATGGTTTGTGCGGAGAGTGCGGATCACTGCAGCACCGGGGCAAACGTGTCAGGGGACTGAGCGGGTGACGACGGGCCCACGTAGCAGACGGTGCACCGAGTGCCGTAGGGCCAACCGACTGGGCCAGCATCTCTGAAACGTGACTACAGAACTCCCTCCCCCTGTATACAGGGACTCAGTGGCAGTCCTGCTGCTCTGCTAGCCTCCGCTTCCTCACCCATTGGCAACTCCACGCGAGAATCTCGGTGGATCGTCCACAGAGAGACAGCGGAGACGGTGGGAGGCAGTACGGTGGGGGTGTGGGGGGATGGGGGGGTTGGAACGGGGGCGCAAGTGGGTACACACACTTGTGTGGATGACACAAACAAAATAATGGCGGGGGGGGGGGGGGGGGTGAGGGGGGGGGGTGGGGGGGTGGGGAGAACTTGCGCAGGGGGTCCACACGGGGGAATAGGGACACAGACAGAAATGAAAGATGAGGGTTGGTGGGGGGGGGGGGGCAAACGCAGGCGAAGGGGGAGAGGGGGGGAGTGGGTGGCAGGCACGGGAATAGGTGGTGGCCCTACGGTGGGGGGTCGGGCGGGGGGGTGTGGGTGGTGGTGGGGGGTGGAAGGAGAAGAGAAGGAGGAGAAGAAGAAAAGAGAGAGACAAAGAGAGAGACAACAGGACAATAGAGAGACAGAAAAGAGAAGATAAGGACGACAGATAGATGCAGAGCAGGACAAGGGAGACAGCGACAGAAGAACAGAAAGAGAAGTAGAACAGGAGAAGGACAGGAGAATAGGACCAGAAAGAAGGCAAAGAGGGCGGCAGAAACAGAAGGAGAGGACACGACGACCGTGCCTACGATGGATAGTTTGAAACCCCCCCAGGAAACGAAGAAACACACGAGAGGGATATAATTCCGACTGCAGAGGTGAGAACCATAGGAAAATACAGAGGGCAAAAGATTACATTATCAGCGAACGGGTAGAGGGATGTGACGTTGTAATAGCGAAGGAGAAGTAGAGCGGGTTTAGCAAAGAGGAAGAGAAAAAGGACAGACGCATGGGGCCACAGCGAATGGCGTCCTCATAGTTTGCAGTACTTTTGATGTTTTGAGCATGAGGATTTTGCCGATCTGTCATGAGATTGATCACTTTGTCATGAGATGTTCATCTGCGGCAAACGAAACAAAACCCTGAAAACGCAAAATATGGGGGTGATTCTTTAGTGACACAACCTATTCATACTCTAATCAATATCCTGACATCACTCATTTGGTTTGCGTCCTTTGCTCCCAGTACTTGCCTCCCCTTAGTTTGTAGGGGCAGTCTCTATTTACATCCACTGCGTCTTTTCACGGTCCATGTTCAATTCTCTATGTACATCCACACCTGCTGCCCCTCCTCACAATGCATGCATCTACAGGCGTGAGTGGGACCTCCACAGCACTGCTCCTCACTCACAATCAGGCTACAGTTCGCTATTACAACCACTCTCCCGCGCCTCACAATTCAGTTCTGAACAGGTCTCGAGTTACATCCACTGATCCGTCTCACTCACATGTTCAGTTCATCTAGGTACAAGCCACCACTGCGCCCCTCACTACAATGCAGTTCGGAAAGTGCGTTATTTACATCCTCTCTTTTCCCAGACCACAAGTGCAGTTCTGACAGTGAGGGAGTTACTCCACTGATCCTTCTCACTAACATTCAGGTCGTCAGGTCTCTATTACATCCACTGCTCCCGCTCTCCATTCATTCCTACAGTGTGTATGGTAATCACAGCAGTGAGACCTTCTCACATCAATTGCAGTTCTCTATTTAACACCACACTTGCTCCCCCTCACTCACAGTTCAGTTCTGACAAGTGTCTTTTATTTCATCCTCTGCTCCCCCTCACTCACACTTCATGTTTACTACAGTTCTTTATTTACATCCACTATCCTCTCACACTCACTGTTCAGTTCGGACAGTTCTCTATATACATCCCCTGGTACACCCATCAATCAAAGGCTTGTGGCACCACATGAATACTAGACAGGACATAGATCACTGATGTTAGGGTTGGTAACGTCACAGTGAAAAGCTTTCTCTCTTGGTGAGTTCTGAATCACCCATTAAAAATCATACGCCTTCATCAGAGTTTCTCTTCACTACAAGAACAGCTGCCAGGGTGTCAGGAGCCAACGCTTCTGAATCGTGTGGAGTCTTGTCGCACCATTAGAACACCCACGCTCACTGGCACAGTGTCTGTGGGGGCAGACAGATAAGAAGGCAAAACTTTGCCAGGCCGAGGGAACCTACTGCGCCAGCAGTGTTTGTCTGTGAGGATACTCCTTCCAACAACATACTTGTGGTGGGGTTTTTCCAGCTGATCCAGAGAATACCAGCTCACCCCTCACACCAAGGATTGAAAGTCGTCCCACTACTCTGTCAGGCGTCCTGCTCAACTCATCAGCAATTTTATTGCCAGGTTAAATTTCAGGTATAGCCAGATCTCTCGATCTTCTTGGGTCAAGGACCTGAAATGTTCCAGATCTTAGCTCCAAATGGGAACTTTTCCATTTTCTGGCCGGCTGTGTAGAACTGGCGAAAGAATCGCAAGAAAGGTGGGGGCGGGGCTGGGGATGGGTAAATTCTGTAAAACGGCATCGGGTGAGGATTTGGGGCAAGGGGGCCAGGAAGGAAAGAGGGGAAGCGTGCAGGGCAGAACAGCGGGGGCCGGAGAAGTGGAAGGGGAGAAGGGGAGGAGCAGGGGGTGTGGGCAAGGATTGGCTGAAGAGGAGCTCTGACGTAAAAACATCGGTGCCGGGAGCCATTTGGTAGCCTGCCTCCCGATAGGACAGCGGAGGGAGGCGGAGGGGGGAGAAGAGCGGGGAAAAGAGGCGGGGGCAGGGGAAGGCAGGGGGAGAAAGAGGGCAAGCGCCCCGACGCCGAACGACCGACCGGGGGACAGCGGGCAGAAGCAAAGCAGAGCGGCAGCCGACGGGCTAGCGCCACCGAAACCTCTGGGCCGGGCCCCAGCACACTGGGGGTCGAGAATACCCCCTTGTCACAGCGGGTGGAGAAAAGACGCCGAAGGGCGCGGGAGCTACAGGGGGGGGAACACACACTAACATGCGAGAAGCGAATTCCGGCCACCAGGACTTCGCAAATGCTCGCACCTGACCGCGAGGCTTGTAATCTTGCACACGGTGCCGCAACGAACCTTTCAAAAGAAGCAAGTCCGACGAAACGCAAAATCGGTTTTCGTCGCACACCCGGGAGACTTGGAACTCACTGTAGCAATTCGTGAGACTCACGACAAAGCACTGAGACTTGACACAATAGGAGTCATTCGGGACGAGATAAGACTGGCTCGGAATGAGGAGGAAGCAGATACGGACGAAGAACGTAGTCAGCATGACAAACCAGTCTGGCCCCCGCAATACTGCGCCCGACAAACAACAAACGATGAACTTATTTTACAAGGCAATTGAAAGTAGCAGTAGGGTTTGCTTAATTCAGTGCTTGAATGCAGAAATCTCAGTTACTACGCAGAGAGAAATAAAGAGACAGTCAGAGAACAAGAAGCAGATGGAATGGCGCCAAAGAAGAGGCAAAGCAAATCAAAATTCACAACAGAGGAGCAAAAATAATATCAAAGGAAACCAAAAGGGGGGAAAAAAACAAGCACAAACAAGTAAAACAAGAAAAGATCAAAGCAAAAAAGTGCAAAACAAGAAAGAATTCAAACAAAAAAACAAAGTAGCAAGAGACAGGAATGCAAAATTGAAAACAAATGGCGGAACTCAGAAGCAAAAACAAATAAGAGGAAAAAGATCAGAACAAAGATTCAAACGTCTCAAGAGAGCGGAGAAGAGAGAGAGAGAAAGAAGAAACAAGAGAGAAAAAGAAGAGAAACGAAGAAGAGAAAAAGAGAGAAAGAAAGAGCAGAATAAAGAGAAGAAGAGAAGTGAAAGAGAAACAAGAGAAAAGAACAGTAGAGAGAAAAGGAGGAGACGAAGAGATTGGTGATAAGGAGGAGGCGAAGACAGATGAAAAGGGAGAAGGGAAGAGAAATACAGAGAGACAGGAGAAAGAGAGAGAGAAGAGAGAGTAACAAAGACAGAAGAGAAAGAGAGAGAAGAGAGAGAGCAGGCATGAAGAGGGCAGAACGAGGAGGGAGAGATAACCTAAAATTTGTCCCAGCAATACAAGCTCTGAAACACATACACTAAATGGGAGTGCTAGATAGTTCAGGAAAACAAAATTCAGCATGAATAATTGAATACAAGCCGAACCCTGCCGGGGACAGACAGGAAAAAATTTAATACCGACAGCGGGCTGAACCCCCTTTCGTTAGATACCCAAATGCTCTACAAGCGGAGCGACGATAGTCAGGGTGTCGTGTTGCCTGCTAACTGATCTCCTATACATATCACAGAACATATTCAAGGCATCCAGATACTGAGGCAAAAAAGCGGGTAATATAATTTAGTAGCGAAGCCTATTGTAATTCAGACTAGGGGATCCAGGGACTGTGAGGGTCCAGGCGCACGTAATGAACAGTACCGACGCGTGACCCAATAGAAAGAGTGCTGACGGTGCTGGAGAAAATAAGTTCGCCGGAGAGCGCTTTTTGAGAGGTGCGGGAACGGCGGGGCGCCCGTGCAAGGCCGAGCAATCAGCGCACACACGGAGGAGGAGACAGAGAGACATGCAGCGGCCTAGGTAACGGACAACCAGAAGTGAATCAACAAGAGGAAAAGCGCGATCCACTGTATTTACTACACGCCACAGTCAGCAAATCCATTTCTTATTGGATCCAACCCGGTAGGACTGTCCGCAAACGGGCGCCCTTCGACACGCAACCCAAGCGGCACAAAGCGCGACCGTCCACGGCGGCGGCTACTCATCACGTATATAACAACTCGGGTGAGCCACTCAGGCAGCGGGATCCTTAAGATTGTTCTGGCAGATTCAGACAATCTAGACAGGAAAAAACAACACGACCAGCGTAGCTAAGCTGGTAGAGCATTTCGGGCACTAACTGAAGGGTTGCGGGTTCAGTCCCCGCCTGTGGTATTACATGTTTTTCCTGTCTGTCCCACGCAGGGTTTCGGCTCTGTATGTTAAACTTAACTTACATGCTTGAATTTTGTTTCTCCTGTACACTATCTACGTAAATACACATTTTAGTATGTTTCAGAGATTGTATTATTCTTGCTTGAAATAGGTTATCTCTCTCTCTCTCTGTCTGTCACACTCTTTCACTGCCTCTCTCTCTCTCTCTCTCTCTCTCTCTCTCTCTTCTTTCTTTTTTTCTCTCTCTTCCTCTCTCTCTCTTTCTCTTTCTCTGTCTCTCTCTTCTCTTCTCTTATCTTTTCTCCTCTTTTTCATCTGTCTTTCTCTCCCTCCCTCCACCAATACTCTCTCTCTTTCTCTCTCTTTCTTTCTCTCTCTCTTTCTCTCTCTCTCTTTTTCTCTCTCTTTCTTTCTCTTTCTCTCTCTTTCTCTCTCTTTCTTTCTCTCTCTTTTTCTCTCTCTTTCTCTTTCTCTCTCTTTCTCTCTCTTTCTTTCTCTTTCTTTCTCTCTCTCTCTCTCTCTCTCTCTCTCTCTCTCTCTCTCTCTCTCTCTCTCGTATTACACTTGAATATTTTTGCCTCAAGCACTGAATATAAGAAAGGCACTACTGCCTAATTCACTGCCCTTGTAAAATAAAGTTCCATCGTTTGTTCGTTTGTTCGGTGCGTCAGTAGTGCGGGGTCACGAATTGTGTCCTGTCCATGCTGCTACTCCGTTCTCTTCCCGTATCTTGCCTTTCCCTACTTCATTCAGATCCACGTTCCTATCTCGTCACAGAATGACTCATAGGTGTCAAGTCTCACGTATTTTGCGTGAGTCTCACGCAATTTCAGTGATTTTCAAGTCTCACGGCGTGAGACGAAAACCTCACGTATTTTTGCGTTTTAGTCGGACTGAATTTTTTTTAAAGGTTCGTCTGAGGACAGTGTGAAAGAGTACAAGCCTCGCGGTAAGTGCGCGATTTGCAGAAGTCAGGGGCCGGAAGTCGCTTCTCGCGCATGCGTAGTGTGCTACAACAAAGAGATTCAAAGCGCAATTATGGCGTCTTCTTCGAAACCGCCTGCGAAAAGGGCTCGGTATTCTTCGAAATACCAGTGTGAGTGGGAAACGGACAAAGAGTTTCAGGGGCAGATCAGCAAGTCGGATGCAGGCTCTGATTTTGCTTACTGCAAGTCATGCAAACGGTCGGTAAAGGTATCGGCGTCGGGGCGATTTGACATAGTTCGCCA
>JAWQFJ010019009.1:12500-17500 GCA_034096865.1 Theodoxus fluviatilis
CCCTTTGCTGCAGAAGACTGCACGTAGGTAGGCTGTGTGACTGTGAGGCTGTCAGATTCGGAGCAGCCACGCTGCAGAGGGAAGGACTTTGGTGTACTGCTGACCTCGATCCGTTCTTGCCACAGCATTGTGTGAGTACTTAGTTTAAATACTGCACCTAAATATGTGTAGCATGGTTTGAGAGAGAGAGAGAGAGAGAGAGAGAGAGAGAGAGAGAGAGAGAGAGAGAGAGAGAATGAAAGAGAGAGAGAGAATGAAAGAGAGAGAGAGAAAGAATGAAAGAGAGAGAAAGAGATTCTGTGATTTTGCGTGTTTGCGCGTGCGTGTGTGAGCGTGCGCTCGTACATGTGTTTGTGTATCTGTATGTATGTGTTTTAGTGGGGATTGTGTATGTGTGTGTGTTTGTGTATGTGTGTGTGTTTGTGTATGTGTGTATGTAAGTGTGTTTGTGTGTGTGTGTGCGCGTGTGAGTGTGTGTGTGTGAATGTGTTAGCGTGTTTTTGCTTGTGAGTGTGTGTGTGTGTGTGTGCGCGCGCACATGCGCGCATATGAGTACATGCGTGTCTGTAACCGTCCGTTCACCTATCCGTCCGTCCGTCCGTCTGCTCATTTGTCTGTCACTATGGCTGTATGTGTCTGTCTGCCTGCCTCTCTGCCTTTGTACGTGCGTGCATGCGTGTGTGTGTGTGTACGTGTTTATCTATCTGTTTGCTTGCCTGTCTGCCTGCCTGCATGCTTGCGTGCTTGTTTGCGTGTGTATGAGTGTGTGTTTGCCTGTGTGTATGTGTGTGTATGCGTTCGTGACTGTGTATGCATGGCTGAATTCATGCCTACGACCCTGCCGTTCCTCCAACCCTTTGTCAGCCTACTAGCTTCAAATTTGGGGACTGCCAGCGTCTCTGTGAATGAATGAATGAATGGATGAATGAATGATTGAGTGAGGTTTCACGGCCTGCCTTTGTAGGCCCTTGATCGTGAAATCATCAGAACCGGTTAGATCATGTCACGATCAAGTTACTCGCCTTTTGCGACTTGCTGAGGGAGATGCGGTGGGGCTATTCTTACCCCCGACCCACAGGGGGCTATTCTTACCCCCGATCCACAGGGGGCTATTCTTATCCCCGATCCACATGGGGCTATTCTTATCCCCGACCCACAGGGGGCTATTCTTACCCCCGATCCACAGGGGGCTATTCTTACCCCCGACCCACAGGGGGCTATTCTTACCCCCGACCCACAGGGGGCTATTCTTACCCCCGACCCACAGGGGGCTATTCTTACCCCCGACCCACAGGGGGCTATTCTTACCCCCGATCCACAGGGGGCTATTCTTACCCCCGACCCACAGGGGGCTATTCTTACCCCCAACCAACATGGGGCTATTCTTACCCCCGACCCACATGGGGCTATTCTTACCCCCGACCCACAGGGGGCTATTCTTACCCCCGACCCACAGGGGGCTATTCTTACCCCCGATCCACAGGGGAGCGACTGAACATTACATGTCCGCGGATGACAGCCTGCGTGACAAGATAAACGGGGCCCATTGACGTCGCGCATATCATTGTCGCCCGCCGGGCAAGGCGGCGCTCGTACGCTGCAGCACTTTCCAAAAGAAGCCAGCACCCCGTGTTAGTCACGCTACATAAATTCGTCTGCGTGCACCACCCAACCAATAGAACTGCGAATAGTCAGACAATTACCTCAAAGAAGCTGGCCCCGAGGGGTGACTTACATCAAAGCGCCGATTTTTCTTATTTTTCTGCACCTCCTCGTTATAAGCAAAGTGCAGTCCTTCACATCCGTGCAGATCAAACGAGGTTATTTAACTACTGATGACTGAACAGGAAATTGGCAGTTTGTGTGTCCACCAGTGGAAATTTCATCCGCGACATTATCATAACTGAAGAATGCTTGATATATACATGTATAAATCTTGTGCTGCGTGCATTTCCACACACCGCACACTCCACATCTTCCGAGACGGACTCTCATCTCCCCCTCAGCGCTGTCACACCCAGGTAATGCAAAGCATTGTCTCTTTGTGCACAAATACACCGCAATGATATGGTATAACTCAGGTGATGCCGCTCGATACCCACTTCATTAGCTGGAAAGCCTGGCTGCTGGGCTTTCAGGGTCTGCTCCGGTAGCTCATCATTAAGGCCGTTGCACATGGCGCAACATAAACCTGTGCCACAGAAACATTTTTTGGATCATAAAAAAAACTGTTTTCTCGTGTTCGATCAGCTATTTCAGTGGACTTTTGTGTCGCCAAAATGATTTCACGATTTGGAAAGCTTCCCGTAAACGGGCCACTCTAATGAACTCGTCCGAGTAGAGAGATGTGGAAAGACGGCCAAGCTGGCGGGCCATACAAGCAAGCAAGCAACAACATCTGACTGGCAAGCGATTTTGGTTGGTTAATTCTCAGTGAATTTGCAGTGATTCAGTCATATAATGACAGAATAAGTTGGCGGTTTGGAAAAAAAATTAAACTTGTAAGAAAGCAGACAACAAAATGTTTTGTTACGCCAGTTTGGGTTTCCCACCAGCTTGACTGTCTTTCTCACACCCCTCTCCTCGGACGAGTCCATTAGTTTGGCCCGTTTATGGAAGCCTTTCCCACAGTTTTGGACCTGTTCTATTCCTCCAGCTTTTCAAGTGAAACATTTCTGCTCATCAGCAAAATGTAATGGGAACGCTCCTGTCGCTCTAACTACACACAAGTCAAAGTGTCTGGCATTTTTTGTTGTGTTCGCATGCAAAACGCTCATTTAATGGCCGGAGTCGCGTTGTCGTCACTTCCGGAGTTTTTTTTTTAGAAGCCACGTGCTTTCAGCCATGTTGGTAGGAGGCGAGCGCTGTCTGCTAAGCTGTGCTACGGAGACGTGCAACCATGCCGACTTCTTGCTGCGTGAAAGATTGTTTTAACAACCAACAAAAAGACAAATAAAGAGGAATCAAACGCTCCTACTACTTTATTCCATCAGAGAAACCAATCAAGGCCCGATGGCCGGGGAAGAGTTCACTAGGGGTCATATGGTAATTAGCAGCTGCCGCCATGATGGTAGGTTAGAAAACTTCCGGTGCTATATGTCGAGGTATGTTTCGGGTCTGTGTTGTGGAGTGATTATCGCTAGATCGTGGCAAAAGGATTGCATTAAAGCACACAAAAAGTTTAATTAGATCAAAATCTAATCGAAAATACTCATAATAGACTATTATAACGTTTAGTTTCTGCACAAAACCCACAGAAGATATGTAAACAAACCACACCGTACGTTCCGCGCAGACGAACACGATCGAACCATAGCCACTACGCCAGCAGACGATCGAACTAGTGTGATATAATGTTTCATGTAAAGCTCGAATGAGTGGCAGCAGATACCTGTTTAGTTCTGGCTTGAATTGACAATTTCGTTTCCCTGATCTGGCGAAGACCGAAAATTCAGGATCATCAAGTCGATGGATCAACTTACCCGCAGGCCGCACTCAGCGTAACCATTGGGTCGATGTTGACAAGAAAATGGCATTAAATCACAAAACAAAGTTTCATGACAACTAAAATCACCGATTATATTAATAACTGACCATTTTTACACGTACAGATAGTGCTGATACGTTTTTCTTTTTTACTGTGACCTTTCTAAGGTACCGGTACTCGTTAGTTTGGATTTGCGAAGGATTCCATTGTAAACAAACTGTGCCAAACTTGCCAACAACATGAAACTCGTTTTCGTTCCTCAAGCAAGCTGAATACGACGTTTATCAGATGTAAAAATAATTGCAGTCACTTATCTGATATGAAATGATCCGAGCAGACTCTAAATTTTCGAGTGTTTGTCTCGAAGGTCAGATCTCTTCTGTAGATCTTCTTTATCATATATATTCTCATCGTCTGGCTTCGGTAACCCTTCGCATAATCGGACCTTGATTGCTTTTAACTGATGGTATACGGTAGTAGGAGCGTTTGACTCCTCTTTCTTTGTCTTTTTGTTGATTGTTGAAGCAATCTTTAATGCAGCAAGAAGTCGGCATGATTGCACGTCTCCGTAGCACAGCTTAGCAGACAGCGCTTTCTATCCTACCATCATGGCTGAAAGCACGAGGCTTCTCCGGAAGTGACGACAACGCGTCCCCGGCCATTGTGCAAAGGGTGACCGAAGCTAGACAAAGAGGATGGAAAAAGAGGATTTACAGAATAGATTTGACCTTCGAGACAAACACCCGGCGAGAATCAGCAGACATCCTCCACGAATCCTGCTATGAAGAATCGATAGGCTTCCAAAGACCTATAATTTTTGAACTCTTCCAACGTGTACGCCGATGTTCCGAGTACAACAATTAAATATCATGTCCATGGCACTCGTTGGCGGAATGTTCCTCAATTCCGGATGAAGTTGGTCCTTCGTCAGCTGGTATGGATGGATGGATGGATGGATGGATGGATGCATGGATGGATGGATGGATGGATGGATGGATGGAGTAATTGAGTTTTACGGCCTATCAGCCTTTGTAGGCTGTGTAAGGCCACTGAGCACAAACACCACTAGACCGATCACCTCAATTTTGTTGAGGTAACGTCGACGGGCATCGGGTTTGAGAGAGTCAACGTAACGCGTTTTCTTCCTCGCGGACATCACCTTAGAAAGAAAAATGTATCAACTAACTCTGATTTAGATGTTGGTTTCTTGGCATAGCCAGCTTACCATGTCGGAGCAGATGAAACAATGAGGGCAAAGCGAAATGATCACTCGTGCACCTAGTTTTGATGCGTGTCCGGGACACTCCCCGCAGTGTGTTTTGTTTGCTTTGTAAGGTTTGAGCACATAGCTGTAAGTGTAAAAATGGTCAGTTATTAATATAATCGGTGATTTTGGTTGTCATGAAACTTTGTTTTGTGCTTTCATGCCATTATCATGTCATCATCTTACTTGTTACATTACGCCGAATGCGGGCAAGTTGATCATGCACTCATCGACTCGATGATCGTGAAT
>JAWQFJ010019009.1:27500-42500 GCA_034096865.1 Theodoxus fluviatilis
ATTGTATTCCGGACAGCATTTGTGTCTCATTTTTGCCAGACAGTGAGAAGATTTCTCAGACTGTGATAGACAGGGGTATGAATAAATATTACTCATGTTATTTAGACGAAATTAAGATCTATGGGCAAGAGGATTACACGGTGGAGGTGACAGGTCGGTGCTTCAGATCAGTGCGAAAAAATGAAACACCACATCGATAATTTATATCCATCTTGACGCTGTTAAGCAGAAGATCAACTATCCTCATTGCTCGTGCAAGGCTGGGTCTTGTCTCGTCTCGGGGGAAGCGGAAAAAAGATTTTCCACGACAGCCGTATCTGGCATTTGAACACGATATTGCAGCGCAGTTTTCTCCGTGCCGTCGTCGCTTCATTTTCAGCTATGAGTGAATGAAAGCGTCGATTCTAATTCCAGGTAGAAACACCACAGTGTTCAGAGTTATGCGAGGAAAAGCTTTCTAACCTATTGACACCAGTCGCTTTTTCTAATGGGAGATCCAAAATGCCATCGCAGCTATCATTATTATAATTATAATATAGGCCTGTATGCTAGCTGCTCGATCATCTGCTGCTCAGAGCGCAGATCATAAATATGCGTCCGGTGTTTATTTCTTTATTAAGACCAGCTTGTTAGAGACGTGCTTTTCCATGGAGAAAATTGTGTTTAGATCTTTTAGGAGAGATATAGTTTACTGACACCTTGAACCTTTTCCCAGCTTTAAGTGTGGGAATTTTCATGTTATATTTTTAGTGTTTACACTCCCTTCTCCACGCACTCGGCTAATTAGTGTTCATGTTTACAAACTACGGAACAAACGGTTTCTCACAGACATATCGCTTTCAAGAAATACTATAAAAACCCTTGCACGCACTTGCATTCTGCTATTCATACACTAAACTTTATTCCTCACGCACGTGGCATAGATACAACACTCACTATACATACGTGTATCTTGCACAAGCGCTCCGGGAGAGACACGCGAAAACTGGGAGGTCACTCTGTCGGAAATCTCGCTAAAATCAGCTTTCTATTGTCTTTATAGTAAAACAAAGAGCCGGATTTTATTCAATTAAAATTCATAACTTTTAAACAAATTGACCCACAGTGTTCATACTTATACCATTGGAATGATCTTTTTATGCTCTTTTCAATGAACTACATTTCATTCGTGTCATTTACCTTTCGTTTTTTCTCGCACATACCTATATAATACACCTCCTCCTCTGTGTGACTGCGTGAGTGTTAATTCAGCGTCTATGACAAGCCAATGCAAAACAAAACATGTCATAATAGGAGCTTCCTGAACCTATCCATCATGTTTAAAATATATGGTCGATTGTTTCCTGGGCCGATAGCTTGCAAGGGGGTTTAGGGAAAAGAACGTTATAAATGCTTTACAAACACTCCGTCATATCAATTCTCAAATGGCTAAGCTGGTAGAGCGTTGCACTCTTGGTCATGCATGACCAGGTTCGATTCTGCACTGAAACTTTCTTTTCTCTCTTTTTTCGAGAGGTTGTGGGTTCGAACCCGACCTGGTTTTTTGTGTTTGTGTGTGTGTGTGTTTTTTCCTCCCCTTTTTTTTCGAGAGGTTGCGGGTTCGAACCCGTTCTTTTATCTCTTTTTTAAAATAAATATACGAAAACCTGGAGGTTCAGCGCCAGCGGTTTTTATTTATCCTCGCGGCTTGAAAAGTACTGAAATGTCAAAAGTATTATATTACTACTTACATGTACATGCCTTTGAACCTAGAATGTACGTCACGGAAATGCATTACGGAGTTACAGACAGAGCAAGCAAAAAATTAAAGGTCCATTTTGGCTATGAATTTACTTCCTATCATATTCGAGCTCGAAGGGTGGGGGTGGTGTGTGTGTGTGTGTGTGTGTGTGTGTGTGTGTGTGTGTGTGTGTGTGTGTGTGTGTGTCTGTGTGTGTGTGCGTGTGTGTGAGTGTGTGTGTGTGTGTGTGTGTAGGAGGATGAAAGGAGGGAGACAGCATCTGAAGGCAACCACAATGATATACATCAAACTCAGTGATGGCAGAGGACCCTAGCTACCACCAAGTAAGTAATTTGAAAATATGAAGAAGAAAAACACTGTAAGGGAATAGAGTTATTGCATTTAATGCCATACATCTCCGAAGGAAATATGTGTCAGGTCGTTAGATGGTATCAACATAAATACATTGGCATTTTAATTCCAGATTTGCTAGTCGATGTTTCCTTAATTGGAGAATGTAATACAAAAATATCGCTAGAGATCTTGTCTTCCCCAAGTCAGTGTCATTCATCCAATATTTGCAGCACTTTGTTTTCTCGGCCTTGCATTTGCTCTGCCAGAGGTATTTTTGTCTCAGTTGCCCAGATACCCTGCAATGGAATAGCAGATGTTCGTCGGCGTCTTTTCCTGTACAAAATGGACATTGAAGATCTGAGGTACTTCTAGGCAATCTATTCACGGCCAGAACCATGAGATGGGAGTAGGACGGAAAAGAGATAGTAGTAGAATGGGAAGGAATAGAGAGAAGAAAGAGGAGATCCAGCAGCAAGAGGAGGAAGTGAAGAACGAGGAAGGGAAGAACGAGGAAGCGAAAAAAGGAGAAAGTGAAGAAAGAGGAAGTGGTAGAGGAGGAGGAGGAGGAGGAGGAGGAGGAGGAGGAGGAGGAGGAGGAGGAGGAGGAGGAGGAGGAGGAGGACATGGATTGGGAGGAGAGGGGGAGATTAGGGAGCAAAACCAAGAAGGGGAGCGGAAGCGGGAGTAGGATGAAGAGCAAGAGATGAGTAGGAGAAGGAGGAGGTGCAAAAGGAGGCGGAGCAAGAGCAGAAAGAGCAGAAGGAGGAGGATCGAGAGCGAAAGCAGAATGAGCTGGAGCGGAATGAGAAGTAAGAGGAGAGTAGGAGGGGAAGAAGCAGAGGTGAGCGCGAGGAGGGGTTGGAGCAAAAAGAGGGAACACGGGGTCAGCAATGGTGGCCACAGTGGCAGGCATAGAACACAGTAGCTGTGGAGGAGACGTAGGAGGAGACTGTCTATATACTAAAACGTTGTAATGATTCGTGACTGTCATTGAGTTATTCCTACATTTATCTCCTAAATCACTGGGTGTTGAGTCGAATAATTATTGGATTGCATTGTCACACAGGCTGGCGTTGGTTCGGACGGGATGAGATTGGATTACGTTAATCTTTTCGTGGAGTTATAGTGGACTTGATCACATGGGATTTAATCGGATGTGTCTGTTTCGGACTAAATCTACTTACGATAATCTGCAAGGCAGTGTCGTCGTAAACAACATTTTTTTCGGGAACCAAAACTTTTCCCCCTCTCCCCACTATCCCACCTCAACCCCAATAATTTCCACCCCATCCCCATCCCCACCCCCATCCCCACCCCTCCGCCACTTCAACACCTGCCCCTCTTCCCTCCTGCATCGCAATTCTGTGTCAGCATGAAAAATCTCTGTACTCCTCGCCCCCCCCCTCCCCACCTCCCCCCTCCCCACCTCCCCCCTCCCCACCTCCCCCCTCCCCCTCCCCAATGATATCCAGTCATCCCCATTTCCCCTCTTCTTTGCGCTTTCAACGCAAGAAAAATCTCCATATTCCCCACCACCCCACCCGCCCCGATAATATCTGCCCAATCCCACCCCACCTCCACCCCTCACCCAATTCCTCTTTCCTCCTTCACAACACTTTTGTATCTGCTCTCAGCACGAACAATCTCCGTACTCCCCAACGTCCTTCCCCCACCCCCAATACTCTCAACCCCCTCCCCCCCTCCCCCCCCCCTAAACTCCACCCTTCTATTCCTTTTCCTTCCTTCATTGCACTTTTGTGTCTGCTCTCAGCACGAACAATCTCCGTACTCCCCAACGTCCTTCCCCCACCCCCAATACTCTCAACCCCATCCCCCTCCCTACCCCCCCAACCCCCACCCCCTATTCCTTTTCCTTCTCCTTCCTTCATAGCACTTCTGTGTCTGCTCTCAGCGCGAAAAATCTCCGGACATCCCACCGTCACCTCCCCCTCCCGTCCCCCCAATAACATCTATCCCATGCCCCACCCTCCTGCACCCCTCTCCTCTTCCCTCCGTAATCGCACATCAGTATCTGCTGTCACCACGAAAAATCTCCATACTCCCAACCATCCCATCCCACATATCCCACTCCCACTCCCCCCCCCCCGACTTTCTTCCCCCATCCCACACCCCACCATCATCCTGCCCCCACAAACCCACCCTATTTCTTTTCCCTCCTTCATCGCACTTCTGTGTTTGCTTTCACCATGAAATATATATACTCCACACCGTCCCACCCCACCCTCACCTGTTTCACACCACCACCACCCCCACTCCCACCCCCACTCCCACCTCCAACCCTATTCCCACCCCAACCCCTACCCCCACCCCCACCCCCACCCCACCCCCACTCCCACCCCCACTCCCACCTCCAATCCTATTCCCACCCCCACCCCACCCCCCATCCCCCCCATCCCACCCACCCACCCAAGCCCATCCACCCCCACCCCCATCCACACGACCCCATTCCTCTATCCTCCTTCATGGCACCGCCGCGTCTGCTTCCAGGCCGGAGTTCCTGAGGACCATCAAGGACAAGCTGGAGTTTCTTCAGATGGAGAACAACGTGGCCCAGATACGTCTGGCGTTGCTAATCCAGGTCATGAAGAACGCCAGCGAGGAGTTCGACTGCGGACCTCGTCGTCTGAGGTCGTACGTGCAGACCGGAGCCACGTACTCCTTCGTCATTGACGAAAACCTGTCTGAGCACGAAGCCATGATGCTGATGACTATGTACCTTCAGTCCAACGCCTCGTCGAAGTTCAACTGCAGGTCAGTTCTTCCTGGGATGGTCCTCGCCTTCTTGCAGGCAGTGACGAGGATAATGAATGGAGTTGCACTGCCAATCCGCCTTTGTAGGCTATCAAAGGCCGTTGATCACGAGTGTCACTGAAGCTGTATAGAGAAAGAGCAAGTTAAGGGTCGATTTCCCATGTTATACACATCTTATGAATCGCGTGGGGAGACGCGGCGGATCTATTTTTACCCCCAACTCACAGGGAACCCTTTAAACAGTGAAGTGCTATTTCTAGGATGAGATTTGGCTATGGCATCCACTTCAAAGTGCAGTATTTGTATGACATTTACATGTGCTTTTCTTTTGTGGTTTATGTTGTATATTTGATATTTGATATTGTTTTCAAACAAAATTAGTAACTTAGTTTGTGGAGGTCCTTTTCTGACTGATGTCGTATCCAAAGTAAATTATTTGTACCCCATTGATTGGATGGAAAGTTGCAATACATAAAGGGAGCTTATTTTAATAAATTCCTGAATTTCACTCTAAAAGCGAAATCCTCAAATTGCCACATTACATTTTCCTCTAGACTCGAACAGTCTGTGGAGACGAGAATCACAAATTACACGAACGTGCACGAGAAAGAACGCTGAAGTACGGAAAACAGTTTACGAGAATGACCCCGGCACTTAGATATATCCACTGAATGAAGTTATCAGCACACTAAGTTATGTATGCACGTTCCTAATATTTACGTTACTGTCGAACATATTTCCCTTTTTGATATGCTTTTCTTGTCTGGAATATGCATGAATGAATAAGTAATATTGTGGTTGACATATCTCATGTTGGCAGTTTTCGTACTCAAGTCTTGTTTTCAATGCACGGTCGCATACTGGGCTCTCCCTGGCTGAGCTACCGGAGCAGGCCCCAAAAGCCCAGCAGCCATGTGCTCCAACTGATCCATCAAGCAGATCCAGACTAATATTACACCCGAGAGATGTGGTGCTTTAAATTAAACGCGAATATCCTGTATGGTTCAGTACGTTTTGTAGGAACTTCAGGGCAGCTGAGTCTTGAACATCACAGTTCACCGTCGGATATACTGTATGTACGCATGTCAGGAAATGTCTAAAGTGCCGATTCCAGTATCCTCCTCGAAAGTGCATCAGCGCATCACAAAGCAAAAAAGCAGGTCTATAGTGTTCTCCTGAAGGATGATGGGGTCTCTGTTTGGCGAATTTCCGAAGTAGAAGAATGTTCTGAGACTGTTCCGCAGCCGGGGGTATAGGGCATTGGATAGCGCCATCTTCAGGAGTCTTGCATACAGTGTTTCGTGACGTTACACACACACACACACACACACACACACACACACACACACACACACTCAATCACTCACTCACACACACACACACACACACACACACACACACACACACACACACACACACACACACACAGTGTAATACTACAGATGGTAAACCGGAAAACCAGAATCCCCATGAATGATATCAGATGATTTCTAACGACTTTCTAACTGCTTTTTCTGGGGGTTTTCTTACCAGATACGACCAGCTGGAAACGTACGAGGAAACACACCGCGCCTCCTCAGGCACGTACTCGGTGTATCTGCTGACACGCAACGCTGAAATGCCCCGCCTGCGAAAAGTCAATCTGTCCCACAGCCAGTTGACAGTCATCCCCAAACTGTTCTTCGTCTGGCATGAGAAGTTCCCACAGCTGCAGACGCTCAACCTGACTTACAACCTCATCAGCGAGTAAGACCTTTTTTGACATCATCATCATCATCATCATCTTCTTCTTCTTCTTCTTCTTCTTCTTCTTCTTCTTCTTCTTCTTCTTCTTCTTCTTCTTCTTCTTCTTCTTCTCCTCCTCCTCCTCCTCCTCCTCCTCCTCCTCCTCCTCCTCCTCCTCCTCCTCCTCCTCCTCCTCCTCCTCCTCCTCCTCCTCCTCCTCCTCCTCCTCCTCCTCCTCCTCCTCCTCCTCCTCCTCCTCCTCCTCCTCCTCCTCCTCCTCCTCCTCCTCCTCCTCCTCCTCCTCCTCCTCCTCTCCTCCTCCTCCTCCTCCTCCTCCTCTTCCTCCTCCTCCCCCTCCTCCTCCCCTCCTCCTCCTCCTCCTCTCCCCCCCCCCTTCCTCCTCCTCCTCCTCCTCCTCCTCCTCCTCCTCCTCCTCCTCCTCCTCCTCCTTCTTTTTCTTCGAGTCGTCGTTATCGTCCTCGTTCTTGTTGTCGTCGTTGCTCTGCTTCTGCTACCACCAAGGCAGCAGTGCAGTTCCTCCTGCTGCCACTACTGCTGCTGCTGCTGCTGCTACCGCATTTGTATGTGGGGGAAAGGAAATTTCTGAGTCAGTCTTTGGGTTTCAAGTACAACAAGTTCATGATACTTTTTTATCGCATTAGCTCGTTTTATCACAAATCTTTGCGTTGTCATACCATATACCTGTTTGATTGCTTTAGTTTAATCACACTTTCCAATGACTATGATATTGTGAAACATTTCAATATATAAAGAAACTTTGCCCTCCATTTCGTAATAGTTTCAACCTGGAGGTGTTTGACTACATGAGAGAGGGCCAGATCGACCTGACCCACAACCACATCACCACTCTGGGCAAGCAGGAAATGGACTCCCTGAGCCGCATCGGCCTGGTCAAGGTCGACATCAGACACAACCCCTTTGTCTGCGAATGCTCCACGGCGGATTTCAGCGACTTCCTCCACGACCACGATGGACCGGGAGAAGTCAAGCTTGACCCTTATTATTCCTACCTGTGGGACTTGACGTGCGAGTCTCCTGTGGACAGAAAGAGGAGGAGAATCTCCGAGTTTTCCAAAGAACAGCTCTGCAACGACCACGCTGACGGCAAGATCTTCGTCTTGTTCATCCTCTTACCTCTGGCAGCGGTGATGGTGGTGCTGTACCTTCACTTCCAGCTGGAGGTGAACGTCTTCTTCTACACACACCTGGGCTGGCTCGGGCGTTGCGGAAGGAAGGGGGGCGGTCTGGGCACCATGGGGTACGACTTGTACGTATCCCACGGGCAGCACAACAGGGACGTGCAGTTCGTCCTGAAGGAACTGCGACCTCGACTGGAGGTCAAGGACGCCAAAGGAAACCAGAAGTACAAGCTCTGTCTGGAGTGCCGTGATTTTGAGGTGAGACCCACTCGGAGAAGGGGAAAATTTGAAGGGGGGTGTATGCCTGATAGTAGAATGACTTATCTGAGGCACTGACACACGGTAGATCATACCTTGGTCTTAGTTTTCAACTGATTGCAGTGGATGCAGTAAATGAAAAGGGTGCTCGGAAACATGGTTTGTGTTTTTCTCGAACCTTGTTGCCAGGTCATGAAGAAACGAATTGTTGACTTCCTTTTACAGAGTAAGATGCTTTTTAAAAATTAATAAGTGTATCCATGAGAGATTTGAACGACCAAAATACGCTGCATGCAGTGTTGTGCATAACTCTTGCTGCAATATATTCTGACATAAAAGAAATTATCTGCAGATTCAAATTTAAAAATATCTTACTACATTGGAGTGTGACAGTTAGTCTAATAATATTTCCTTGCCAAAATATTATTCTGAACTTCGATGTACATCTTCTTGACCTGTGTTGTCACGTATCAATGGTCCTCTTTAATTTCTACCGAAAATAAAAAGAAGACTGTTTCAGTGAGATCCGATCAACAAACAAAACACAACTGGTTTAATGCGAGAGGAAAAAGAGCTGGAATGGTCCAGGCATGCTGATCCCAGGACAGCGTCGGGCAATAACCTCGTCCTCTTTTTGCGGAGTTTCCTGCCCCAGCCAAACATCCTGGCTTTTCTCAAAAATGACGTCACGCTTTCATACAGGTGGGCGCCCACATCGCGGAGAACATCCTGACCAAGATGGCGGGCAGCCGCGCCGTGGTGATGGTGCTGTCAGGTGACATGCGTGTGGACGGCTGGGCGGAGTTCGAGTTCCAGGAAGCGCTGTTCCGAGCGGTCAGCGAGCGTCGTCGTCTGCTGGTGTTCCTGCAGCGTGGCGCCCTGGACACCAAGCTTCTCTCTTCGGCTCTGCGTCGCGCCCTCAATCTCTTCCCCATCATCAAGGTAGGCTGCCAGTCACAACCTCTTCCCCATCATCAAGGTAGGCTGCCAGTCACAACCTCTTCCCCATCATCAAGGTAGGCTGCCAGTCACAACCTCTTCCCCATCATCAAGGTAGGCTGCCAGTCACAACCTCTTCCCCATCATCAAGGTAGGCTGACAGACACAACCTCTTCCCCAACATCAAGGTAGGCTGCCAGTCACAACTTCTTCCCCATCATAAAGGTAGGCACTTGTTCTTTAGTGTCAGGGTTAGTTTGGGTGTGCTTTTTCGCTTACACATCTCGTATATGTGTGTACATCGTAAGAACGACTGACTGCCTGCTTTCAAGTCTGCCTACCTGTCTGCCTTCTGTCGGTCATCAGGAAAGGATGAGTCTTAAATGGATCAGTCAGTGCGGCTCATAGCCTGCCTGATTTTTTAAATCTGTTGGTGATACCTGGCTGATTTTCTGTCTGTCTATCTCTCTCTTTCCTCTTTGTCTCTCTGTAGGACTGTCTTATCAATGGATGATAGTGCCTGTCTTCCGCTGGGCCTCTCCTCGTTTTGTCCCTCCGTCGCTCGGCCGTTGAGTTGATCAGTAGTCTGTCCGTCCCTAGGTCCTGCTGTTCTTTCTTTCTCTTTCTTTCATTCCTTCTTTCCCGTCGTTCTTTAAAAAAATGTTTCATAACCAGCAGCGAGGAAAGCCTCAATGGCGAAAGTGAAAGCTCTCAAGTAAGCTATCGTTTTCTACTGCGTGAGAAATTGTTCCACTTTTTAACACTCCTGCCATCTCGATTTTCAGCGTCTCGCCACTGTCAGCTTTCATGGGACCTAAAGTGTCCAATAATGAACCTCAACCTCTGTTCTGTATCCGTGTAGGTGGGCGAGAGGCAGTTCTGGGACAAGCTGGACTACTTTCTACAGACACACGCGGCCTGTCCTGGCAACACTGGTCGATCCTGCTGCCCCTGCCGCTTCTTCAAGCAGGACACTGAGAAGGAACTGCTGGAAGTGACGCAGCTGGCGCAGGTTGACTTGGAGAGGAGTCGCCAGAAAGCATTCCGCGCCAACCCTCCTCCTGCCCTCGATCCCGCCTTGATGGTGTGAGATGCTGGGACAAGGGAGGCCACTCGAGGGAGCAGATATTTAGCGGCTGGCGCGATTGCCTCCCTTGGTTTTACAAAGCCCTTTTTACACCTGCATTCCTGCAAACGCGCGCACCTCACGCACACAAATGAATGCACACACACAAGCACGCGCGCGCGCACATTCATGCGCAAGCATAAACGCACGCACACACACACACACGCGCGCGCGCGCGCGCGCATACGCACACTCAAATACACACACCAGCATCTCTATGACCAACTAAGTGTACCTCTAATAAATATGTACATTTGAAAAACCACTACCTGGAACGACACATTCATTTATCCACGGGCACAGACATGAACATCTGCAGACATGTTCACACACGCAGTTATATCCCTTCCTATGTTGCATTTTACGCCATAGCAAAGGCACAAAGTCTCACTAACCAATGTATACAAGCACATTATCGAGGACTGTGAAACGCCGGCCAAGCAAAACAATATCAACAACGCCGACGGTGCTATCTAGCTAGCGGACAACAATAAAAGGACATATGTTGATTGCATGTCATTTAACCACTACCTATAAACCACGCGCAATGAAGTCCCACTACTGAATCATGGCCATGAATGAGCACACCCTCATCTTATAAGTAACAGGTTTGGACACTCCTTTATCGTAGGATGTTGTTGTCACCGGTTTTTTCTTCTGGGAGTGGATGTTTGAAGTAGTTTCTATATCAATGACAGCGTCTGTCTTGTACTAAGTTGTAGTTAACGCCTATGGACGGCAATGTATTTGAAGATGCCAAGCTTTATTGACTATGGAACTCATCCTGTGATGGACTTTGTACATGTCAAGCGAAATTTCGATGTTCTTCCATGGTATTTCCCCCACAAAACCAAGCCTCCATATATATGTCTTCATTTGCCTGGGATGGATATTCAAATACTCTTGCTCACACCAAGAGTAACATAATTATGACTGGACCCGTTCGATATCCTACTCATCAGGTTGAACCTCTGGCTGCTGGACTTTCAGGACTTGCTCCAGTAGCTCCCTGGCCCCAAGGAAACAAAGGGGCTCCTGGGGAAAATTTGACAGGCTCAGATCATTCTGATCCTACCGTTTATTCACATCCATACTTCACTGTCTGTTGATAGATATTGTAGAGATTAACTTAAGCGTTATTGGGTCCTGCAATTCTTGACAATAAGGAGACACGCGACTGTTGGTCGTGCAACTCATAACGACAATACAAAATTCGAAGCTTGTTGCTCTTTTAATCTCATCGCATATTTTGCAATACGGTAAGGGAGTACATCATCGTTTACTACGCAGATTAGATGAAAATGAAATAGCTTTCCACTGCTGCGGGCTTAGTAAGCATCGAGGCAGTATTTCCGTGCCTGTTTGCATGTTTTTAATAGACACAATGTATTGTTGACGTTCTTCCTGTTTTCTCTCGGTTTCATCAAAGATTTAACATGGAAAGACGTGGAGCTTTGCATGAAGCTGCGAAGATGTGTGTTCAGAGTTACCTTTCCTTCGCGGGGGATCCCTTGTGGCGAATATGACTGATCAAAAGAGGCGAGGCGGCGTCTTTTGCCGCGCGATTTCTCGCGCCATTTCTCGCCACGAGCACAGCTATGCTAAGAATAGTTGTTTCGGTTCCCCGAAGACACAGAGCAGTAAGTTGAATACATTCTTATCGCTGTTTAGATCACAAGTGAAAATGTCCCGGGGCTCCTTCGCTTCATGCTGATACACACTGTGATCGATGGGAGCGATATCTTTCAATCAGAGATTTCGACTTTTCAGAAGTCGTGAAAGTACAGTTTTGGTGATTTCTGTCCTTCACTTGACAAATAAACGTTTTCTCACTGAGCTAATCTCCGAGGAGCCACGTGAATGACCCACCCAAATGTAAGGGACACAACTCTTCCGCACCCTCGCCTTTCTACATGAAGGCTCTGAAAGAAGTAATTGTCTTTCTACGTAACGTCTTTGGTCTAATTGTGCATCCTTGATTGCTGCAGATCGTGTGAGCGAGCTGTTCTTGAACAGAAGTTCTTATGTTCGTCTCTGCAAGTTTGGGGTGCGTTCCCTAGAGAATAGAGATTCGTGTTGATGGGTATAAAAAACATAACGTTCACGGCGAGCGTTTGCGTGAATACGTTCAATTTGGAGAAATCCTCTGCCTTCGAGAGCACTTGCCGTCAGCAATGCTTCGTGAACGTTTCGATAGCTTCTGAAGGTATCGATCGCTACTGGAGAGTGCAGCTCTAAAGTGTGTCTGCTGAAGCCGTCATTTAAACAAAAATGTGCTGTATGGAGAAAAACAGTGTACGGTTCTGAAATCTTTATCATCACAACTGGTAATAATTCGCCAGCAACTTCTTTGCAATTGACGGCGCAATGTTTTACATGTCAATTGGTTTGTGCGCCGAACATCCTTGAAGGAAAAGTACAATTGTTTTTTTAGAAGCGAAACAGCAATGAAAACATGGTCAGATTGCGCGTCTTGTTTGAAATACTCTTTTTAGTTTTTCGGTTGTTAAAATAGAAGAAGTTAAATGTTGTGTTTGACGCCGATTTGTGAACTTTTAGCGCTGAACGAGTGGAGAAAGGCACGTGACTTTGATTTTGTGACGTAGTACGTAACTAGTGTGACGTACTGCGTTCACAGTGGAACATAGTACGTTCAAAGTGAAACGTGTTACGCAAGCGTCTTAACATGAATTGATCGGAAATTGTTTGATATACCACTTATTGCAGTAGTTAGTATTTCCAAGCATGCTGTTGTATTCGTGAAAATATCCACGAATTTTGTATCAATAACGCCCCAGACTTAGCACCTGTCCTTCAAGACTGCGGTCACGGAAGTAGTGTAAAGTGTGCAGAATCGGTTGAAGACTAGGGGCAAACATGTATTTAGGGAATATGTGCATACCTTTTACATTTGGTTGTTTGTCAGTTTGTTGGAATTTCAATTAGCTGGGCTGACCGTATTCTTCAGTACGCGATAGACGCTTATAATGATGAGTAGGCCTATTTCCATGAAATATTGCAATGTGTTTGTAGATAAATATATAAGAATATGTGCTTGCCATTTGCTTCTACATACATGTGTTAATCAGTCGTCCATGTGGTGCTGTGCAATTATCCTTTATTGCCTACTTCTACTTTCCTTAGCTTCAGCATATTAGATTCAAAAGCGAAACTGTTGTAATAAAACCAGCAGAATTACAAAATATTTCGTTCCGGCTTGTTTTGTGTTGTTTTTCGCAGTACGTGTCTGTGTCTGCATATATATATGTAGATGACCTGGTTCTATGCCTTTCTGCTCGCCCTGCCTTGTCCTCTGACCACCACACCGTCCGCCTCCTTGTCTGTCCACTCGTTCGTCTATCCGTGCATCCGTCTGTCCACCTCTCCTGCTTTCTCGCTGGCAGGCACTCGCTCCCTCGCACCTATCTGTCTGTCTGTCTGTCCGTCCGTCCGTCTGTCTGTCTGTCTGTCTGTCCGTCCGTCCGTCCGTCCGTTTGTCCGTCCGTCCGTCCGTCTGTCTGTCTGTCTGTCTGTCTGTCTGTCTGTCTGTCTGTCTGTGTGTCTGTCTGTCTGTCTGTCTGTCAGTCTGTCTGTCTGTCTGTCTGTCTGTCTGTCTGTCTGTCTGAGTGTCTGTCTGTCTCTCTGTGTGTCTGAGTGTCTGTCTGTCTGTCTGTCTGTCTGTGTGTCTGTCTGTGTGTCTGTCTGTGTGTCTGTCTGTCTGTCTGTCTGTCTGTCTGTCTGTCTGTCTGTGTGTGTGTCTGTGTGTCTGTGTGTATGTGTGTATGTGTGTCTGTCTGTGTGGGTGTCTGTCTGTCTGTCTGTCTGTCTGTCTGTCTGTCTGTCTGTCTGTCTGTCTGCCTGTGTGTCTGTCCGTCTCTCTGTGTGTCTGTCTGACTGTCTGTCTGTCTTTCTGTCTGTCTGTCTGTCTGTGTGTGTGTCTGTCTGTCTGTCTGTCTGTCTGTCTGTCTGTCTGTCTGCCTCACTCACTCACTCACTCACTCACTCACTCACTCACTCTCTCTCTCTCTCTCTCTCTCTCTCTCTCTCTCTCTCTCTCGCTCTCTCTCTTTCTTTCTCTCTTACTCAATCACTTTAATCATGAACGGAAGTTAGGGAAACACGGGGTCCAGCTATAACCTGACACTCCAGAAATATTTGCCCTCTTATTCGCTGATGATGTTGCTCTCCTTTCTACAACTCCGACTGGTTTACAAAACCAGCTAAATAATCTTGTCCAGGCGTCTCGTACCTTGGGTTTGAAGGTTAACCTGGACAAAACGAAAGTGATGGTCTTCCGAAAGGGAGGCCATTTAGCACAAGGGGAAAGGTGGACCTTAGCCGGCAGGAAGCTAGAAGTTGTAAATAGCTATAAGTACTTGGGCTTCACCTTTTCCACAAGGTTATCTTTCAATGTACATCTGGAAGACCTATTAACTAAAGGGAAGCAAAGAGTCGTTCAAGTACTGAAGACCATGTGGAGCTTGCATAACACAAGCACCACTATCTTCTTCAAGTTATTCGACTCCCAAGTACAATCTCTCCTGCTTTATGGTTCTGAGATATGGGGCATGGGTAAAGCTGACATAGTGGAAAAAGCCCACAGCTTCGCCTGCAAAAGAATTCTAGGTCTGGATACCCGCACACCTACTCATATGGTGTATGGGGACCTGGGAAGATATCCCCTGTCTATCTCAGGCTGCACTAGAGCAGTTAAATATTGGCTAAAAATTAGTAAAATGCCAACTAACAGGCTCCCCAAACAAGCATATCGCTGGTTAGCTAACTCCAATATCCCACATAGCAGAAATTGGACAGCTCTCATAGAAAGTTGCCTCTCCAGGTCAGGATTTGCTCACGTATGGCTCAATGGAGGCGTTGGCAACGAAAAACCCTTCCTCAGGGCGTTTAAGCAAAGACTTCAAGACTGTCACAGACAGTTGTGGCAG